>LDUD01000035.1:195665-227845 GCA_012184295.1 Dactylella cylindrospora
GAGTGAACGGGATACCGCGAGGGCTGTGCGAAGGGAGTATGACATTGTGTATTGGAGTATCTATACGAATATTTAATTAGCATGCATTGTTTCGCCTTGAGACCGTATTTTAGAAGAATTCTAACAGGGAGTTTATACCCTCGGTGGGCAAACTGGACTATGCCTGGCAGCTCTTTTCCGGGGCAAATTTGCGTACGAATTGGGCCAATTTACAACAAGACGAGGCAACGAGTAGTGGCCGTGCGAGTACCGTCGAAGACGCAGAGTCGCGATAAGTCAATTCGGTCAAGCGGTGTGCTTTAGGAAGAATGGTGGGATGCAAGATGAAGTTCCGTTCCACCAGATCCAAGATCTCTCAATCTAAGAATCTCACCCCCCAGAAAAATGTGTCCAAAAAAGTCGGAGTTCACCACCTACTACCCGCGAGGTACTAAGGTTTTTTCTACATTCTTAAATTCTGCGTGATGCCCACCTGCAGGAGGGAGCGCACTTCAGCATATTTTTCTTTCACATTGGGAAAGCCCATGTTTGGAGTATGCCGAAGGTAGCCGGGTTGAGTATCAATCTGGCTGATACCCCACAATCCAACCCCGGAATCCCTCTTTGGTCTGCCGCTTTGGCTGCATTTTGGGTGCATGTGCCTGCCCAATCCGATCATTCTTGTTGCTCTGTTTCGGTCGACGCCCGCGTCTCAGCTCAGCAGAACTTGCGAAGAGAAAAATAAGATCGGATCACGAGAGAAGAAGCAAGCTTTCTCTCTTCTTCCTTGAATCCTCAATACTCATAGACAAGATTATATCGACACCTCAAAGCATTGTCGTCCCTAGGCCTAGCAGATAGCAGAACAATCACAAGAGGCTTCAACGGTACTAGACAAGGACCAGGTTCCACAAACACAACAATCAACGTCAATTGCTCTTGAACAACACATCCTCATCGGCTTCACGAGCGTGGACCGACAATACCCACAGAGCAGTTAGAGAAAGACACAGACCTGGTCGCAGGACATACAAAATGCAATCCATAAGAATAGCTCGCCCGGCTCTCCGGTCTTTGCAGCGAACTTGTACTGCTGCCTCGAGGTCAACAACCCGAACAATCCTCCCAGCGTCGGTAACAGGCTCCCGCCATGCTTCTACGAAACACACCCCGAACTTCCAGATACCTACATCTGAGGATCTGACAGAGCTACGAGAACGGGTACAAGAGTTTGCCAGTATGCATTATCCTGTACGATATATCTATCCTAGAAATATTCGGCTTCTAAATTCTATAAACTCAATTAGGACGAGAAATACCTGAGGAAGTGGCAGCGAAAACAGATCGCGAGAATGCATTTCCAAATGATATGTGGCCGAAGCTTGGTGAAGCTGGGTAATTTTTCCTATCTATAGTCACAATATGGAGCCTAGTTACTAACGGGATGAATTCTGTAAATAGATTTCTTGGAATCACTGCAGAAGCAGAATACGGCGGAGTAGAACTAGGCTATCAAGCTCATTGCATAGTCCTGGAGGAAATTTCTCGAGCTTCAGGTATGTATGGACACACTGAGAGGGCTTCCAAATTTTGTTCTAACAATTGTTCAAGGCAGTATCGGACTATCATACGCTGCCCACTCCCAGCTCTGCGTGAACCAGCTATCACTTCATGGTACCCCAGAGCAGAAGGCACGTTTCTTACCGGGTTTAATCGCAGGAACTAAGATTGGTGCTCTTGGTAAGCTATTACTGTCCAGATACATTTAATGTAATTATCTAACCTCCTAATCTACTAGCAATGTCCGAACACTCCGCCGGCTCGGACGTCGTCTCCATGAAAACCACCGCTAAAAAGGTCGATGGCGGCTGGCTCCTCAACGGCACAAAAATGTGGATCACCAACGGCCCGGACGCGGACTTCATCGTCGTATACGCAAAATCCAACCCAACCGGCGGTAGCAAGGGAATAACCGCCATGGTTGTCGAAAAGACCATGAAGGGATTTTCCTGTGCCCGCAAACTCGACAAGCTCGGCATGCGAGGCAGCAACACTGGAGAACTGATCTTTGAAGATGTTTTTGTTCCTGAAGAAAATCAATTAGGACCTACCGATGGTGGTGTTAGAGTTCTGATGAGCGGATTGGATCTGGAGAGATTGGTCCTCAGTGCAGGTCCGATCGGAATCATGCAAGCCGCAATGGACCTCGTGCTGCCATACACACACACCCGTACCCAATTCGGTGTCCCGATCGGTCACTTCCAGCTTATGCAGGGCAAGCTCGCGGATATGTATACCAAACTTGCTACAGCTAGGGCGTATACCTACACTACCGCTCGAACGGTTGATGAGGGCACCATCGAGACGAGGGACTGTGCGGGTGCGATATTGTACGCGGCGGAGAGAGCGACCGAGTGCGCGCTCGATGCTATACAATGTTTGGGAGGGAATGGGTATATTAATGAGTTGCCGGCTGGGAGGTTGTTGAGGGATGCAAAGTTGTATGAGATTGGAGCGGGGACTAGTGAGGTCAGGAGAATGTTGATTGGGAGGACGTTTAATAAGGAATACGCTGGAAGGTAGGGCAGGATATGTAGGGAGGGATGGGATTGTTGTATGATATGTAAAATTTATAGTGGTTTGAATGAATCCGGGGTTCCCGGTTTCATTATTATTATGTGAAGAAGTGGATTTGTACATCGTGACAGATCCGTAAAATGCTGTAGTGCCCTGAAGATGCATAACTTTTTGCTATATATACATATACACATTCGTTAACCGTGATGTTGATATTGAAACAGATCAACGGCTGGGTTTCCCAGTCCCCGAACATTAATATCGTAAATACTCCCCACTAGTCCAATTCCGCCTCCTGTCTTTTGAAAAACGCCTATACCACAAGAAATTCGTTAGCTGTATACATCCAGTTGCTAACTATCAAGGAATAGAGTGGAAAGGAAGCAACTCACCTTCTGCTCTCTACACTTTTCGCTCTTACACATCGGACACCTCAAAAACAACTGCGGGTTCGTCTTTCCTCCATTTTCAAGGTGATCTTTTGCAATCTCGGCTAATGCTTTGATGAATATGGGGTCTCCATTCAAGGATTCAGCTCGTTTGATGCCTGGTTGCTTTGCACTGCCAATTACTTCGAGGTCAAGTTCGTAGAGTGTTTCAATGTGGTCGGCTAACATGGTTGGAAGAATTGAGTTAGTGAGGTGAGGGCTAAAGATACTGGTAGGAGGATAAGGACTCACAGGTGAATGCTATTGGTATTAGGAGGAGGTTAGTCTGGCCTTTGGACACATAGTTTTCTACGGTATCTGCTGTTTGGGCGCCTAGCCAAGCCGACGGTCCTGTAATTCGTAAATATCAGCAATTGTTACTGCTTGAAAACTGTGCCAGCGATCCCCATGGGGGGTACCCAGTCATTCATTGCACATACCAACTTGACTCTGCCAAACCAGCCTATACGGATTACTAAACCCCAACTTTTGCATAACCGCCCACACCGTCGCCGCCACCTCCGCCGGGTACGGATCCCCCCGGTTAACCACGCTCATCGGTAACGAATGCGCCGAGAACAAAAGAACTACGTTCTTCCTCTCCGATTCCGGGTACGTTGCTAACGAATCTTGAATATGCCTCGCAAACGTCTCCACCAAACCCGGATGAGTCGGCCACCGGTCTATAACCGACCACTTAATCTGCTTATTCTTGTCAAACTTTTTCGACAGCCTCCATAGCTCGTTTAGACTGCTGCCGGTCGTAGAGCAGCTGTATTGCGGGTACTGCGTGAAAGCTACGGCGCGGGTGATACCGTCCGAGAGCATCTGATTGAAGGTGTCTTCGGTGAGAGGGTCGGCGTAGCGAAAGGCTACATATGGGATATGAGGAGCGGTGGAAGGGTGTGTGCGGTTGAGGATGTTGCAAGCTTCGCGAGCTTGGAGTTCGGACCATTTGCGGATTGGAGAGCCGCCACCGATTTCGGAATATTGTTCTTGGATTTTAGGGGTCCGTCGGCGGGAGATGAGGGGTCCGAGGTACTTTTGGAGAGGGCCTAGGGGGATTAGGTCGCCGTCGGCCTGCGGGGCGAGAATGATCAGTCTTGGGATTGACTCGCGGATTATGAGATTTTAGGGATTGTTACAAAGAGTCGCGATAAAAAGTCCCCAACTTCATCGGTGGTGCTTGGCCCGCCCATGTTCAGCAGTACGATTGCAGTTCCGGATCCATTGGACAGTTTAGAATCGGCGGATGTCGCTAAAGACCGCCTTGATAATATCCCTGGTCGAAGGAGTGCATCCGGGCGCGCTAAGCTTGTACGCTGTATCGATATCGAGTTTCTGGTCAAAAGCCGACTCGCATGCTTAGGAATTAGGGTCGCCATTGTCGCTTCTAGGATTGCTATGGAGAATATTGAGATAGGGTTGAATTGATGGTTCGTTTTCTCGGGTTACGGGTATTTCACGTGCGCCGAAGGTCTAGATCGGTCCAGCGATCTGGTGATTATCTAACGTAAAGGGAAGCTCGAGCTACGCATGAGAGAGAAACCGGGCCAATCGAAAATGCAATGCTGCCAAGAGTAAGGAGACAAGAAGAGGTGAATTGATATATATACAAAGCGTGGAATTGAAGGGGAGCTTGGCTTGTGAAGGTTTATTGTTGAAAGCGATATACTTACTATTCTCCATGAAAAAAGGAACGAGTCGGGGATAAATCCGCATGTTCCAAAGTCTACAACGTCATGATGGCCGGGAGAATCGGAGATAGGGGCTCCACCCAATCAAAGCGCGCTCAATGCGAATCTTCGCATCGGTGCTCTGTTATTTTCTGTGTGTAAGGCAGGGGAAAGCTAGCTGGTTGGCTGCTTGCATGCGTCCAATTGAATGGGGGCAAGACCATGCGGGCCGGTTAGGAGAGGCATCAGCTAAGTTTGGCTGGGTTGGACTGGGTTTTTGTTGTTTTGGGGGGGTTGCTTGGTCAACCTAACCCGTTTGGAATCATTTCGGGATGGTTGCCGTGCTCGACAACAATCAACAACACAAACAACAATGGGCACGCCAGCCAGCCAGCGAAACAGCTGGTGCCAACACCACCAAAGCGGACCTGAGATTGAGCGGGAGCAAAGCTTGTGGGACGGATGGAGAGATGGGACCTGCCTATCAGACATCAAACCGTTTTTATTGATTATTGTTCCTCCTTCTCGATCCTATCCCCCTCCATCCATTTTCTATAATATTTTACTATCTATCTTTTACCTTGAAGGCAGGACAGGGCTCCCGCTTCTTGACTACCTTCAAATATCTCACTCAGACCTTATAATTATCCTTTTACCGGGGTCAATTTATATTCACTTCGTAATTTGAACTTTCAACTATTACTCTACCTATCTGCAGCTCCTCCTCCATAGCTGCATTGCTACTACCAATCTTGAAAGCCTTTGAGCATTCAGCTACATTCTGTACGATCAAATTGCGTTCCAAAAGCTCATTGACCCTTCCTTGCTAACCATTCCGTTTTGATATCCTTAGAAGCCACTAGCGTGTCTGGTTCCTTGAATGTTTTGAACATTTGTTTACTGGATTACAGCGCATCTCCCTCGCAAGAGTCCAGCGGCATTTCGCCTGAAATTCTCTCCCAATTGCCCTCCCCGATGTCTCGATAGAGAGAGAGTTCCCAAGCAAGATGACAAACTTCAATACTCCTCCCCGCTTCGGGACCCCTCAAAAGCCCTTCACTCCCAGGCAGGGAACTCCTTCCTCCCCTCTTACATCCTCAAACACCCCCAATAATTCAATAGGTGGCTTCAAAGGTCATAACAAGACCATGTCATCTGCTACCCGTTCAAACACTACCTTTGCGCCAAGTTTTATCAAGAAATCTGAATCCACCTCGCCAAAGGTTACTTCCCATGGCCTGGAAGGAACAGACTTTTCTGGCAAGCGCTGGGTTTGGGTTAAGGACCCCGAACGAGCGTTCGTGAAAGGTTACGTTGAGCAGGAGGAGGGCGAAGTTTTGGTTATTATTTGCGACGATGGCACGGAAAGACATGTGCCGGCGGACCAGGTGGATAAGGTCAATCCGGCCAAGTTTGACAAGGCCGCGGATATGGCCGAGTTGACTCATTTGAACGAGGCTTCCGTGGTTCACAATTTGCACATGAGGTACCAGTCGGACCTGATTTACGTAAGTTACCATGTATAAGCCAAGAAGAGTTGGACAAAAGCTAACTGACGACGCAGACGTATTCTGGACTGTTCTTGGTGACGGTCAATCCGTACTGCCCTCTCCCCATCTACACAAATGAGTACATTGAGATGTACAGAAATCGATCTCGAGATGAGACACAACCACACATTTACGCTATATCCGACGCTGCCTTCCGAAACCTTCTGGACGAGAAGGAAAACCAGAGTATCCTGGTAACTGGTGAATCCGGTGCTGGAAAGACGGAAAATACAAAGAAAGTCATTCAGTATCTTGCATCTGTGGCCTCTGGGAACAATACATCCAGACAATTTGGCACGCTTGAACAACAGATTTTGCAAGCCAATCCTATCCTCGAAGCCTTTGGAAACGCCCAAACCGTTCGAAATAACAATTCGTCTCGATTTGGCAAGTTTATAAGGATCGAGTTTACTGGAAAAGGTCAGATCGCGGGTGCCTACATTGATTGGTACCTTCTCGAGAAATCTAGAGTTGTCAAGCAAAGCTCTGGAGAGAGAAACTATCATGTTTTCTATCAGTTGCTCCGTGGAGCTACAAGAGAGCTTCGTGACCAGCTCTTACTTACCGGAGACGTCGAAGATTATGGCTATACCAAGAGTGCAAACAAACATATCGCAGGTGTCAATGATCGAGAAGAATTTGAGACCCTACTCCGAGCTTTCGACGTCATGGGCTTCTCGAAAGAGGAGCAGGCTGCATACCTGAGAAATATTGCCGCGGTACTGCATCTTGGGAACCTGACTGTGCACGGGTCTCATTCTGATAGTGCTAGGTTGCCAGACAGACGTCAGGTCGAGATAATCTGCGATGTCCTTGGTATACCAGCGGAGCCATTCATGAGGGGATTAACCAATCCCAGGGTGAAAGCAGGAAAGGAATGGGTCAACCAGAACCGCAATGCGGACCAAGTGAAACAGTCCGTTGATGCTCTTAGCAAGGGTATCTACGAACGTGCTTTCGGAAGCTTGGTCGCAAGGATCAATCAATCCCTTGAGCGAAGAGGAGAAGAATCCGGGTTCATTGGCGTTCTTGATATCGCTGGTTTCGAAATCTTCGAGTCCAACTCTTTCGAACAGCTTTGCATCAACTACACCAATGAAAAACTCCAGCAATTCTTCAATCACCACATGTTTGTTCTTGAGCAGGAAGAGTACGCTAGAGAACGAATTGAGTGGAAGTTCATTGACTTCGGCCATGACCTTCAGCCAACAATCGACTTGATCGAACTTTCGAACCCAATTGGTATCTTCTCTTGCTTGGACGAAGACTGCGTTATGCCCAAGGCAACGGACAAGACCTTCACCGAGAAGCTCCACGCCTTGTGGGATAAGAAGTCGAACAAATATCGCAGCTCCTTGCTGAGCCAAGGCTTTGTCCTTACCCACTATGCTGCTGAAGTCGAATACTCAACCGTTGGCTGGTTAGAGAAGAATAAGGACCCATTGAATGACAATATCACCAGGCTCCTTGCTGCATCTAAACACCGAAGTATTGCCGAGCTCTTCGCCGACTGTGCGGAAGACGCGGAAACCTCTCTTACCTCAAGATCTCGAGTTAAAAAGGGTCTATTCCGTACCGTTGCCCAGCGTCACAAGGAGCAGCTGTCCAGCCTCATGACCCAGCTCCATGCCACTCATCCTCATTTCGTTCGTTGTATCATTCCAAATCACCAGAAGAAGCCAAAGAAATTAAATACTCATTTAGTTTTGGACCAACTTCGATGCAATGGTGTCTTGGAAGGTATCAGAATCGCACGAACCGGTTTCCCCAATCGTCTGCCGTTTGCTGAATTTCGTCAACGCTATGAAGTTCTTACCCCTGGCCTACCTCGAGGCTATCTGGAGGGACAGCAAATTGCCCGTCTTATGCTTGAGCAGCTAAATCTGGACGACTATCAGTACCGAATTGGTCTTACCAAGGTCTTCTTCCGTGCTGGTGTTCTCGCCGAACTTGAAGAGCAGCGAGATGCCTTAGTCCGTAGCATCATCATCCGCTTCCAGAGTGTCGCTCGTGGCTTCATCCAACGCAAGATTGCTCACAAGAAGCTCTATCGCGCTGAAGCCACAAGAATTATTCATCGCAACTTGCAGGTTTATCTTGAGCTCAGCCAGAACCCATGGTGGAAGCTCTTCGTCAAAGTTAAGCCGCTTCTCGGAAACACAATGACTAACCGAGAAGTTAAGAAGCGAGATGAAATGATTCAAACCATGCAAGCACAGATGACACAACAGGCTGCTGATAGGACCAAGATTGAAGATGAAAAGAGAAGGACAGAGACAGAGCTTGCAAGAGTTCAGCAAACTCTCGAAGCTGAGCGCTCTCTAGCACTCGATAAAGATGAAATCTTCCAGCGATTGCAGCAACGTGAAGCTGACCTTTCTGAGAAGCTTAAAGGTGCTTTGGAGGATCAAGAGCAGTTGGAAGATCAGCTCGATGAACTCATTGCAGCAAAGAAGAAGGTTTCCGATCAGCTCGATGTTCGGAGGAAGGAGCTTGATCAAGCCGTCAATTTGATCCACTCCTTAGAAGAGGAGAAGAGGATCTTGCAGGCCAAGCTGGAGGATAATGAGGTCAAACTCAGGAGTGCTACCGATCAGCTGGATAACGTCAGTGTCAACGAGAACAAGCTATCCAAAGAGATCCACCTTCTCGAAAGTCGCCTTGCCCTTAAGGAGAGGAAGGTTCAAGAATTCGAGCAGTTGCTGCTTAAGACTGATAAGGATCTCGAGGAAAAGTATAACGCAACTGTAAGTATCTCTCTGCTCGAATATATAGCTTTAGGATTCTAGACTAACAGAATTTACAGACAAAGAGTCTAGAGACTACAAGGAAGCAGAATCAGGAGCTTCGGGCAGAGAACAACAATGTTCGCCAACAACTTCAAGAGCTCTCCAAGACTTCTGCCGATTTTGAAGGCCTCATTAGGCGCAAGGAAAGTGAATTATCGCTCGCCCTTGCAGATCTGAAGAAGCAGCAAATCGACCGTAAAACATTTGAAGATGAACGCCATATTCTTGTCTCAAAGCAGGAGGAACTGCAGAGGAAGCTCCGCCAGGCAGAGGTTGAAGTCGAGAACGCCAAGTTGTTGAAGACTCAATGTGAACGCGATGCCAACGAAGCACGCAGGCTACTCGAGACCAAGATCTCAGAAGATGCCAAACTTGGACAAGGTAGACGTCTTCTCGATGAACAGATTAAAGCTCTCAAGTCCCAGCTTGAAACTGTTCAAGGAGAACTGGAAGCTGAGCGGAAGTCTCGATCACAGGCTTTGGAAGAGAGTGAATCCAGACTTGCTGCTATGAAGGTAGATTATGAGGCGCTCTCTATCGCTAAGGTCACCATCGAGAAAGAGCTTTATGGCCAGCAAGACACTCTCCGCAGGGCGCTCGAAGCAAGGTCACAGGCCGAGAAAGAAAAGCGTGATATTCAACTCGATTTGCAACGCCTCCGCCAACGTGTGGAAAATAGCGAGTCCACTCGAGCCCAGGCAGAAGCTGCAAACGAGCGACAGTTGTCCCGCCAGGCAGAAGAGTTGAGAAATACCCTTAAAAAGGAAATTGATCAGAAAGACAAGCTTCTAGCACAAGCTGAAAGCGAGAGAGATACCCTCAATATAGAAATCCGGCGACTTACGAAGCAGATCGAAGATGGTGAAGCTACTAAGAGGGCAAACGAGCAAGCAAAGAAGAGGCTAGAACAGGAGATGGGTACATTAAAGGCCCGTCTCTTGTCTTCCGAGCATGACAATCGAGCACTTCAAAACAAGATCCAACAGAAGAATCTCGAGCTTGCGAAGTCAAATTCCAAGGCTAGTGAGCAGTATAGAGACAAGATCATTGCTCTTACTGCCGACAAGACTAAGGCAGCAGAGGAAGAGAAGAAGCTCCATGCTCAATTAAGTGAAGCCCAGCTTACCATCATCTCCCTGGAGAAGCAGAAGGAGAAACTCGCGCTTGACTTAGAGGATCTCAATCATGAGATCACTCGAGAGCACAAGAACACGCGAACGAACGAAAAGGCGGTTACAACCCTCCAAACCCAACTCTCCGAGGCTAATCGAAATCTGGATACGGAGAAACAACTTACAGCTCAAGCCCACGCCAATAACCGCAAGCTACAGGGTTCTCTTGATACAGCCAACTCAGAGCTTGAGGATTGCCACCGCTACCTGCTCGAGCTGCAAAGAGTCGTTGAGCCAGAAGAAGTAGAAATCAAGATTCCCGAACGCACCAGGAAGCGGTCGAGCAACCCACCTGATATGGCCCAGACTTTCGAGGAGATCAAGCAGAAGCTGAGAGTGGCTGAGGAGAGACGCAATCGTGCTGAATCGCAGCTTGCAGAGATGCGTCGCCGCCACCAAGATGAGATCTTGGATGTGGAAAATCGCCATGCTACCTCCAGAGCAAATTTGTTGGAGGGTATGAACGAGAACGTCCCACCATACAGCTCACCCAAACCTACTTTCGGGACACCGACGAAGAGGAATCTCTTTAGCAATGGTCCACATGGGTCTCCTCGCACTCCTACCAAGCGAGGTGACTTGTTCAACCCTGGTGTTTTTGACTCTGGCAAGACAGATAGAACAGTTGATACGATAACCTACCAGGCCAAGATGGACCTTGCAACTGATCTCGAGGAGGCTCAAAACAAGCTTCAGATGGTTGAGATGGAAAACCGACACCTCCGATCTCAACTGGATGCTCAGAATGGCCAACCTCCAGCTGGCGGCGACGCAACCTCGCAGAGAATCCTCCAGAGACTGGAGCGTGAGAATAATCGTTTACATCAGCAATTGGATCAAGAAACAGAGAAACTCTCGGCTCTTGAATCTGCTATGCGATCGGGCGAGCTCACTGCGATGGACCTTCAAAATAAGTCCCACCAAGAACTCTTTGACCTCATCTGCGCCCAGGAAAAGTCGCGCAAGTCCCTATTGGAGTATTACAATGCAACTAGGTTGGACCTCGCAGATGCCCACAGAGTCAATGAAAAGTCCAAGGGATCGAAGATGTCACTAGAAGTCGAACTCCGTGACCTTCGTGGTGAGCTTGAGGACGTGATGGCCCAGCGCGAACAAGAACAGTTCGATCGAAGCAACCTTCTCAACGAAAACGCTGACCTCCAGATCAGGCTGGACGCCGAGAGTGCAAAGAATCATGACTTAGTCTCCAGTGCGGCCTTGTATAAGGCTAGGGCAGAGGAATACTACAGCAAGCTCGAACAGGCAGAGATAGCAGTCATGCAAGCTACCAGAGCTGCAACCTTTGCGAAGACACAGGCTCGTGAAGCAGAGGATACTTGTGCTGTCGTTGTCGCGGAGAGGCAGCAAACTGAAGCTATGTTTGAGGACTTGCAGAGAGAAAACCAGAGATACGAAGAGAAGGTGCGTTATATAACAGGGATATCAGCCTTGATAGTTAAGATGCTAATAATAAGTAGATTGAGGACCTCCAAGCCGATTTGGCAGACGCCCTTCAGTCGAAGAAGCGCTTGCAACACGAGATTGAAGATTACAGGAATAGGCGAGAGATCGAACTCGAGGACAAGGAAGGTTCGATTGAGCAGATGCGCAAGAAGTTCCAGACCGAAGTTTCCCAGTACCTCAAGGACCTCGAGGCAGAGCGTGAGGTCTTGGTTGCTGCCAGAAGTGATAACCAGTATGTTGGCCCCCTATCCTTACATTGTAACTTATTTGCTAACGCATTTGATTAGGCGTCTGCGTGAGGAAGTTGATGAAATGAGAGCCAAGTGGGAGGACGAGCTCCTTAACAGCAATACTGCTTCGAAGGAGAGGGCTAGACTTGAAGTCAAGCTCTCCGATATGACCACTTCTCATGAACAAGCTGTGGCTGCGCACAATGAGGTTCAGGCACGCATGGTTTCTCTGCTGAGCCAGAACCGTACCCTGAGAGAATCTGTTGAGGCAGCTCACGTCGAACGTGATCAGCTCCAGAAGGACAAGAAGGCGATCGAGCAAAGGCTTTCCGATGCTTCTCGCCGTCTCGAGGAACTTGCCAACGGTGATTCATCGTCCGTCAGAGTTGCTGCCGGCATGGATCGCGAAATTCTAGATTTGAAGACCTCGCTCGCCCAACAAGAGGATGTGGCCGCCGCAGCTGTCGATAAGATGAGAAGGTCCGATGCTTTGGCATCCGAGTTGCAGAGAGACCTTGCACAACAGAGGGATACCAACGCCGAGCTTCATAAGGAGAAGAGTGTTCTTGAAAGGTCCATTAGAGACTTACAGCTCAAGGTTATGGACATGGAGACCAAGAGCTACACCACCGGTTCAAAGGATGTCAAGATGTTGCACAACCGTATCCAAGAGCTTGAGAACCAGATCGAGGAGAATGAGAGACAGAGAAGCAAGTTTGAACGTTCCACAAAGAATGTTGATCGCACTGTCAGAGACTTGCAGCAACAGATCGAGAGGAAGGAGAAGGTGAACAGTCAATTGCAAGAGGATATGCAACGAAACAAGGACAAGGTGGAGAGACTTCTCAAGACGATTGAGGAACTCCAGAGCTCGGACAGTCAGAACCAGCTCACTGCACGACGAGCAGAGAGGGAATTGAGAGAGGAAAAAGAAAAGTCTTTGAGACTTGAGAGAGAGCTTGAAGGACTAAGAAGCTTGGGAATGGGAAGGGAGAGAAGCATTGTCGGTGGTGCTGGAGGAGTCATGATGACGAGAAGCAATACGTTGCAGACGGTTAGTGAGGAAGGAGGACCTGCATTTGGGAAGAGAAGGTTTTCGAAGGATGGTGACTTGGCGAAGAACTTCCTGTGAAGAGGAGGATAAGCTGGACTTTTTGGGTTGTGTCCTTTTTTTGTTTCGGCCGTCCTTTGGCATGGCGTTTTGTGACTTTGAAAAGATTGCTTTTAGTGGTTTTTGTTTTCGACTTTGGTATGGCGATGGAGCGGCATGCATGCATACGGTATAATGGTGGCATGGCGAAGGAATGTTTCCCTTTTTTTGGCGTCTTTTGTACTTAGCATTGACGATGCATCGATGGTATGGCATATGAAGTTATTGTAATTCATGATGCAATGCATTCTATATATACTCATCTCCAGGTTCCTGGCCTCCGGCGTCGTAGAATACTATCGCGAACACAGAAACCTCATTGTTAGCCCTAACCAGCTTTGTAGCCAGTACACCAGTATAGGAATGGAAGGGGGGTAAGAATAAAATCATCACAGAGCAGTTGAAATCCCGCTATCGATGAATAAATAATAATAATAATAATAATATAAACTAAAGTATGTATAAAAATATATATACTGGTCCTAATCTATTGCTACAAGGTAATATCCATATCGTCGGGAGAGCCTCTTGCTAGTTTTTCATAACAAAAAAAAACTGCAGTGTACTATACACGTCTCGCCCGCATCTGAATAAATAAAAACTTAAAACATCTTTGTTAATTTTTTTTATAATATCGAGTAATAGTGGTTTTTGAGTCTTTCTCCTTCATAGGACACCGCTAGAAGAATAATCCTATTCCTAGTCCTAGTCGCGTATTACTCAAAAGATAATAATCCTGGACTATCATTAAGCCTAGTCACCCAATTACTGGGCTCTTTTGCCTCGGGTAAGAAAGTAATATTCCAGCTCTTTCAACAAAAATCCGCTCTCGCAGTCCTCGGATTTTCAAGAAATATACAACAATTAAGGGACGCTTCCAGTTGTCAAAGAAGCTCCAAAAAATTACCGCGGCCAACTTATATGGCAACCAGTCATAGGATGGTCGTAATAAGCGTAAGAGAGAGAAAAAAAAATATTAAAACCGCTCGAGTCGCTGTAAATGCCGGAATCCGAACGCCAAATATGCTGAAGTAGGAAGGGTATCAAGGTCGAAGAAAATATAGAAAGCCAAGGTCACGAGAGAAAAGGGGGGGTGGGTAGCATGGCTACTCAACGAAGCAAATGGACTAGAGTCGGCAAACAATCATGCTGCAGAAAGTGGTCGTGGGAGGGAGGAGCATAGGTGATACTTATCCCAGCTTTGCATATATCATGTAATATTGCGAAGGACTCTTGTAACATCGCCGAGTTTTTGTCGGCGATATTCAACAATCTGATTCGCAATATTATCAAAATGTTGAAGCTCGCCACCATTCATGTCGGAAATAATCTTATGCAGCGCAGATTTGTATTCTTCCTTGTCGGGTTGATTCGCGTCGGGCTCTGCTAACTCTAAAAGTATTTCGTCCTCTATACAAACGAGTATTGCAAGAAGATAAGATCAAGTGGTTAGAAGCCGGATTAGCAAGGACAAAAAGAAGGGAGAAAAAAATACGGAGAAGGTAAACTGAATGAAGGTGACCTAAGGCAGAGTCCCAGAGGAATGGTAACTGCGATGCCCAGGAAGGATAGCCAAATCAAGAGACCAATGCAAACGTCTGTTGGTTTGCATCGCCACAACATTGACAGGAGACTCCTGAAAAGTCGTAGCAGGCTTTTCGCACACGTTGAACGCACCTGGGAGGACCATCTGACGGAAATGTTGCCATTTGCACTGAGGGTCATTGCAAGTCCCACCACGGGTCTCAAAATCGCAAACAGGAAGCTCAGGGTCAATGCGATTGCTATAAGTCAGTGACTTGAAGCCTTGGGATACGATGTTGCTGTAATTAGGATGATATCGAAAAGATTTAAAAGCGGTGAGAGCTGACCGGTAAGGTGCAATTTCGTCGTCTTTCTTTTTAGGCACAGCTTCCTCACCAGGTTGTGATATAATGTTGCTAGGCGGCCGGACCTGAGAGAATTTAGTGTCATTTGCTAGCAAGGGTACTTCACCTATGTCAGTCTCACGGGCTTCAGGGTCGTAACCGTCATCATCTTCATCCAGCTCCTCTTCAGCAGGGCTAGAGGCAACCCTCGGGCTGTCAGTCCTAGATTGGTCTTCCATTGAAACATCTTCTGAAGATTCTTCGCTGTCAGATTGATTGGCACTATCAATATCTGCGTCGGAATCTTCGAATATATCAGCTCTCTTGAACCGATAACTAGTGGAAAATATCGTAATCTTTTGCAGTAACAGTAATACCTTCAGAACTTGAGCTGTCGTCAGATAAGCTCTCGTCATCTGAATCCTCGCTAGAATCTAGAGAAGAGAGTTCCATTGGCTCTCCCGGCCCATCGTCGTCAGAATCCGCCATAGGTTGCACGATTGCTGATGGCTCAACACTCGGGGTCCGGCCGTAGATTGAGTCTTCATCTGACAATCTTTCGACTTTATCTGACACAGAGCGAGAGGCAGCAGGCTCCATAGTAAGCATCGGACCGCTCGCCTTAAGATGCTGCAGATCGCTAACTTCTCCGTGCATGCCGATGTGATCCCCATTCGTCTCTTCGGCACTGGTTGCTGAATTAGACTCTGGAATATCACTTTCAATCTCCATCAGATCGGCAGGGTCTGAAGGAGTTACAGCGCCCTCAGAGCTGTCACTTTTATTTTCAGCAATGATATGGTCAAGGGTCTGATGTAGAAATTGCTCAACCTGCTCAAGCTTGTGAACTTGCTCAAGCGTCGAGTCTTTGGGACTGATAACATCAACAGATGGGAGAGTAGGCAGAGGGGTTGACACATCACTTGGAGGACCAGAACTAGCTGCTTCGTCATTTGCGATTTTTCGTTTCCGTGTCCTTGCCATAATCTTTTTTCTCAGCTCCTCGATTTCTATCTCTTTTAGACGAATGCTCTCATTCAGCTTCTCATTATTCTCGGGATTCGCACTATCGGGTCTCGAGGGGACTGCTTGCTGAGCCGCAAGATGAGACGGGAGGCCGTTCCGCCTTGGATGGCCGTCACCATCCTCATCTTCGTTATCGCTGACCTCAATAACAAGCTGGCTAGTTTCGTGGTGCTCCCTATTTCCAAAGCGCGGTAGCTTCTGAGCAAGATGGCTAGTCTTTATCTCAGTATCAAAATCAGCAGCAACGGGCCGCTTTCGGGGACGGGGAGTTGTCGCGGGGGTAGAAGAGTTATTGTTGTAGATTGGTTGGGGTATCGTCTCCATAGGGTTAACATCCAAAGGTGTACTCGTTGGAGGAGCAGAGTTGGGTGCACTCGAGGGACTGGCAAGGCTAAGGCCTGGTATGGACTGGTTGAAGCGAGAGACGACACTAGGTTTGGGAGGATTGGTTGCACCTGGGGCATTCGCAGCCCGTGGGATGGGTGGCAGGGAAGCATTGTTTATGGCTTCAGGGGCTTGCGAACCATTTAGCGGAGGCCCCTGGACCGATATACTAGGTGGAATAGACGATGCTTTGCTAGCGGAATTAGACGCATTATTCTCAGAGATTTTACCAGGTCTGCCGGGGGCCGGATAGGGTATCCGCAGCTGATCCCAGAACTTTAGTAAAACCCTCTCATCCACTCCTTCCGCGACGATATCCTCGAACTTCATCTTGACGGAGCATGCGAGATACATGACGGCGGCCGGGGCTTTTTTACGCAGTTCATCGATCGTAAGTCCTCGGAGGTCCTGGAGACCTTGCAAGGCTTGAAAAAGGATACAAAGTCAGTCAAATCTGAAGCAGACCGAAGAAAATGGACTACCCGAACAAATACTCACTCTCTATTCGCTCTCTCGTGGATGGCGGCTCGGCTCGGTTTCCATTTGTATTGGTGGTAAGAGGTCGGGGCGGGTGATTGTCCTGAATATCAGAATTACCGACAGGAGGCAATGGAACTGGCGTGGTCGCTTCGGCTGGAGAGTAATGGTCATCTTCATCCGATATCTCTCCTTCTTCAGGCCCATCCTCTCTTTGGGGAGATTTCGCGGGCGGGACCGAGACCACAAGGGTAGGTTTCAGTTTCAGCGTGTCTTCCTTCGCCGCAAGTTTCGGGACAGCTGCAGATGCGGAATTTTGCCTCGCTTTCGGCATCGCACGTCGACCGGGCATTGGGCGTTTCGTTCCGGAGGGAGGCAGCCGCGGTCCACCGAAGGACGGGACGGATGGACAAGTACTGGACATGATGGGGGGGAAGGTTTCTCCTGTGAAGGAGAGGCCGAGTTTTCGGGTAGGAAGATCAAGGGGTCACTATGACAGATGGTATATTGATAGTTGCGAGGATGTAGAACATTCGCAAATGGAAGTTGTTGGTTGTCTGATGAATGTTGGTTGGAAGACGTTAACGATGGCGGAGTTGAAGAAAAGAAGGGGGGGTGTGTGGGAGAAAGGAGGATGAAGAAGAAGAAGACGACGATGATGATGATGATGTATTGGTGGACAGACAGGAAAATTAGAGCAATAATAATTATTAAGAAGCGCAATTTAAAATACCAAAAAAAAAAGGAAAGGAAAAGGAAAAGGGAAAAAAAAAGAGTTGGGTTGCCAAACAACTGTGTGTGCGTTTGTTGTTTGTGTGACGACCACCCCGTTCAAGTTTGTTCCGCCCAATTTTTGGTTTGGCTTGCCCAGCTCAGCTCAGCCGCGGACAAATACTTAGTACTATATATTAGAACGAATTGTTTGTGAGAGAGTATTGATGATTACACAAGGAAAACAGCAGGCGGTAAACTGGAGGAGCTGGCTGAATGCTTGAATGCGACACGGGATGATGCAAGCAAGGAGTGGTGGCAGGAGTAGAAGGATAGCGGCATGTAAGGGGATGATTTATATAGACCATCCAGGCTGCTTCCCGATAGAAGAAGCTGTGTCCCGCTGTTTGTGATATCAGTCTCCTTACTCTTCTGATTGCGACCGCCCACCTCCCCCCAGCCGTCCCGAAATCTCGCACCCACAATACGAAATACAATGGCGGAATAAAAAGCCTGGTCTGGGCATGCATGAAAAAAAACCAGACCAGGGCAACGGAATTGGTGAGGGCTGGTGACTGGACCCCGATCAGAGACATACATTGCAGGAGTCCATGCATACGACGCGACGGCCCAATCACATCTCGGTGCTTCTCAGAATAAACATCCAAACCTCTCTCGACCCGGGCGCCTACGCCGCAAAACTCAACTCCGTCGAACCTTCCACGACCAAAAAAAACCCACCCTTCCTATCCCTTCGTACCCTCCATCGTCTACAAAGCTAAACCGCCATGTCAGCTGTAGCTAATGCTGCCGCTGCCGCTAACCTTCCAGTCGAAGCTCTCGACCGTCTGCGGACTCAACTTGGTCTTCTGACCCAATCGATCGGCTCCCTCCTCCAGGAGCTCCGAACCGCGGATCCACTCCCTCCCTGGTATGTATCCTAATTTATACCTTCTCGAAACGAGTCATACGTCTACCATAGACGCATGGTTGCGGCAAAGTAGTTTGCTCAGATTATGCTCCATTCATGTTCTCGCGGATTACAAACTCTAAACTACGTATTCAAGCTAACCATTCAAATCCTTCTCCTACGTAGGCCGACCCTCACAGCCCAGCTTGCCATCCTCAACTCCCAGCTCTCCTCTCTTTCCCACTCCATCAATCAGCACTCCTCCGCCCTCTCCACCACCGTAGCCTACCCTCTCCCCACTTTTCCCGCTAGAACCCAAGAGAACCTTCTCAACCTCCTACTCCGTAAAAAGCTAGCTCCTGAAGTGGAAGAGTGGTTTCTAGCTGGTCGTGATAAGGGTGCGGCCATCACCGCCGCTTCCCAGTCCAAAGAAGACGAAGATGGCAGCGAGTCGGAGAATGAATCCGAAGGCTCAGAGAGCGATGACGATGACATGGAGGATGATGACGGTGAAGGAAAAAAGAGGAATAAGCACTGGGCTTTGAAGGCTGTTATAAAAGAGCAGAGATCACGGGACTGGGAGGCGGACTTTACAAAAGAGGAGGTGGAGAAGGTGGGTGGGGATGTAACAAAGATCGAAACAGGACTTCAAGTCGATTCTGAAGGGCGAATCATAAAGAAGGCCGTTGACTTGGCGTCTCAGTCTATGAATAAGAGAGCTGAGAATGGTTTAACCCTTGAGGCGCTATTTAGGTTTATGAGTTCAGGTACCAAGCCGGGCGAGCTGCCAGCCAGGTAGCTTTTATATGGCACGAAAGACTAGAATCAATCCAAGTATATATCACAATAATATATACTATATAGCAGTGAACTATGTGTCTATTATACAAGGAAGTTACAAGTCAAATATATATGCATTTTTCAAAACCATGATTTACGCTTTGAGTGCGGTATGACATCTGTCGGGTTAGGCTGCACCGGTTCGAGAATATCTAAACTTGCATGTAATTGTGTCTGCGCCTGGTTCTGCTGGTTCTCCTTCTCTAGCTCTTTCTTCTTTAGTTTCTTAGCTTTGCCCTTTATTATACCTCGAGGGGCTTTTGAAATCCCATCGTGGATATTTCCAACTGCTGTTCCTTTCCCTATACCATTATGCACTCCCTTAATCACGCCTCTGAAACCCCCATACTCCTTCTGACTCACTTGAAACTTTACACCTTCATCTTCCACTAGATCCCGAACCCCTTTCTTAACTAGTTTCCGCATCCTAGGACTGGAAAAGTCAATACATTTCTCCAACCACTGCGTCCTCTTAGCTTTTTCAAAGTCAGTAACGATACCCTTTATCGGCAGCCAATACGCCTCGGATTGCCTAATCATCGCGAGACCCCGTAACGACATATCCAACTTTACCGCATCGGGGTCAGACCCCGACGGACGACCTCGAATGCCACAAATCAGAAAAATGGCTTCCTCTAGCATCTCAGCAATATCAATCTCCGGCTTTTCCAACCCCCCATCGGCTAACGCTTGATATCCCGCTTTGTAAAACTCGATAGTCTCGAATGCATCCCTTAGGGAAGACCTGTAAGCCACGGGTTGGTTATCCTTGTGCCCCGGAATGCTTAGGAAGAGGTAAAGGGTTTCCCAGGTGATGGGGCTTTGAAGGCTGTCGTTGATGTGCCCCATGAGGTTCGGACGCAGTTCAGGTTGTCTGATCAGGGTAAGGAATTCGGGGCGGGTGATTGTGATCTGAGGAGCGTGGAAGGCGTCGGTGCGAGGGTAGCCGAGGTTTTTGTAAACCTAGTTGGGAGAGGGCAGTGTTAATAAGTACATACAAGGGTTTCGTGAGCCGTATTCGAGTGGTCACATAGATGTGATTCGTGTATGGAGTTTGTGTAGTATGCTTAATACTTACCAAAGAAACAATCTCGTACCGTATTTGCGCATGCCTAAACCTCTCCAGCCATCTTAGAGTCTCGGTAGCTCGTTTCTCGCTAGTCGCAAGGTGAACGGTATAGTCATGTTCGTCGACGTTCCATTCCCCCGTCCGTAGCTCATCGTCTAGCTCTTCGGTTGTAGAGCCCACAGTACTCTCGAGTTCAGGTTTGCTATCCAACGTATGCAGCCTATTCCGCCCTTGGTAAGACCTCACAAGTGTGTTCCGCGAGTCTGAAACTCCTAGGGTAGCGGCAGGAGAAAGGATGGGGCAGTTTGTATTGAATCGTTGAAGCGGGTGTGAGAGGAACCCACGCGGGTTGAATATACGGCGCATCGCGTTATACTTGTCCCGACATTGGTAGTAACCTCATCCTATTGACCTGGTTCTACTCCCTAGAATTGTAAATTATCTAGGACCACCCACGCGTATCCTACTTGTTTGGAAGGAATTGAAAATATTTATGCGTTGCATGTTGTAAATTTTGTCTCTAGACAATTCCGTTGAATACAGGATTCCCAATTTTAAACAAAGGAATAAAATATAATTTAACGATAACGAGATAATTTCTAGCCAGATCTAAGTATAATGGTTATAACACTACCATTAAATTTAAGATTGTCATTCTTCCAAATATACTTCCTGGCTTTGATTTGAATCGGACTCTGATAGGCCGATTCAGTGCAACCCGCCTCATTGCTGAGCTATAGAAGCTTACGGACGGGATGTCGGCCGCCATTCTAGCAGCTTAGAAGTTCCGTTCGGTGGTCTAGCCATAACCTGTTCAGCTGCAGTGTGACGTCGTGACAGTGGATGTGTACGAACCCTGAACATCCGACCACGATGAGAGAGTGTCCAATGTCAGACGATCCTTTTCCACTCACATCCGAAGGAATACGCGTTATCTTTTAATTCTTGCCAAAGGGGGGAGAACTACATATCCGTATCGATATACTAGACATCACACATCCTTCCCCGCGATATCGATATGAGAGCTGCTTCTTTTAAAAGAACGCTCGTGTCGGTATATACCTAAATACAAGTATATGCCCATGTATGCTTTTTCCATTTACCCGCTTTACTCGTAGAGCTTAAAAAGTACTTTAAGCAATCCCGGTCGAGTAGGCTGACCCGTTTTTGCAACATTCGAAGCGGCAATTGCCCAACCTTGTTGGTTAGAGCAAGCACCTATCAACAGCACCAATACAGGCGGGATACACGTATGCCAATTTATTTGATAGACTGCCACCACCGCCTGAAATGCGACAGTTCCATATTAGATTCGTTTAAATACGGCTATTCTCCCCGGATTTCACCTTTTCTGTCCTCATCTTTGCATTTTTCAGCATTTATCGATTCCCAAGTCGTGTCATCTCCAAGCGGTTTCTATTCCAGTCCGCGGTTCGGAACTGATAGCCGTCTTGTTCATGTTTAACGGCGCAACACGACAGGAAAGATTGACGAAAGCTGGTCTGACATTCGCACAAATCAACCTGCCATCTGTTCAAACAAAGGAAAAACACCCGCACAGCTTTCAATACATGCTTTGATTTCAATCTCACCTTATCGGCGTACATACATTTCAGTCATCAGGAAAATCGTATAAACCATGGCACTTCTTCAACGTCAATTCGGCAAGCTGCTGAAGCGTTCAGCAGATGACGCTGATGTCGCTCAAATCATCACTGACGTCAAAAATTACGATGAACGGCTAGACAAGGCAAGCTACCAAATCAGCTATTTTATGCCGTCCACCAGATATAGTCCGGCAGAAAGCTAACATGCAATATCTTTAAATCAAATAGTTAATCGAAGGCTTAAAAAGATGGCGAGAATCAATCACCCAACTTCTCCAGCACCAACAGGCAATATCAAACGAATTCTTAGTCCTATACAAACCGATTCCGGGGGAGCGGGCGGCTATTGACCCTGCAAGACAGACGAGAGCGGAGGAATGGTGTGCAGCAGCAGCGGATATGAAGGAGGAGTTGTCCAAGCAGACAGAAGATATTGGAAGGATATTGGAGCAAACTACTGCTATTAAGGTTGGTAGATACTCGCGTGGGTCTTATATTTGGAGAGTAAAAATGGTATAGTTACTGATAGTGGCATTGTGAGATAGAGTTCTATGAAACCAGTGAAGAAGGTTTTGGAAAAAAGGGAGAATAGCAAGGTATTGAAAAAATATTATGAAGGTCTTCGCGGGCTGAGAACTAATCACGATATGGCAGCTTGATTACGAGAGATACACGTCAAATGCTGAATCAGCAAGAAAGCGAGGTGGCCGTTCAGAGAGGTATACTATATCTTACAAAACCCGGACCTAGCCAGAAGCTGACAGATATGATAGAGAAGCGGGTACTCTGGCTAAAGCAGAACGACAACTAGAACAAGCTACAAAGGTTATTATGCTACACCAACTTCTTTCTCGGTGATAATCATGCTAAAACGGTAACCTACAGACCTACAATGACCTCGACGAACATATCAAAAAATTCTTTCCCCCAATCCTGGACGCTATAGCAACGTTCGTACCGTACATCCTATATGCTATGGAAAAAGCAGCCTATGCGTTCGCAAGCCATAAATATACTATCATATACCAATTCGCCGAGCGACACGGCCTCCAGGATTATCAAAACTTCAAGGAGGAATGGAGTAAATATTATTTACCCGTCAAGGAAGAGGCAGAGAGCCTCGCGCTACTTCAAGGCGGGAAAGCAGTCCACAAACCTATGGAGATTCACCCGCCACCAGACACGAAAAGCGCACCAAGGACTTTTTTTGGCCGGAAGCAGAGCAGCAAGACGGAGAGCGAACTCCCAACACTCACTAAAATTAGATCAAATGAACCGCCCGCATATTCTGAGAGCGACCCACATCACTCTGGTGGTAGACCCATGTCTCGCCAACAGTCCGCAGGGGGGTTAGATGGCCGACCCATGTCGCGGCAGCATTCGTCTAGCGGATTGGACAAACAAGCTCCCCCGCGTCCAATATCTCGTAAATCTTCTACGAACCTTTGGGCAAAACCGTCGGATGGATCTATCAGGCCAACTGCACAGAAGATTCAGTCATCAACATCCATTAGGTCTATTCAACAGGAGGCTGCCGCTTCGGGGACCTTGACCCCATCCGGCTATTCGAATGGATTAGCGAATAAGGCATCGAGCGCATCATTAGCTAGTGCAGCAGCTGCGGCTGTGGCAAAGAAGAAACCGCCTCCACCAGTACCTACAAAATCGAAACCGCAGATCCCAAAGCCGAGGGAAATTTACGTGACTGCCTTGTACAAGTTTGATGCCCAGAACGCTGGAGATTTGTCTTTACGTGAAGGGGATAGAGTTAAAGTTATTGATAAAACTGATAGTGTTGAAGGTGAGATGATTCTTTATTCGGGTCGCATGGTAAAAACATTCTAACCGCTTGATGCTATTAGATTGGTGGGAAGGAGAATGTGTTCAGAGGGATGGGACAGTCAAGAGAGGGTTCTTTCCGGCAAATTATTGCCAACTTGATTAGGTTACTGCTGCTGTAATTGCCTATTCCAGAAGGATTTCCCGTAATCCGTCGTCACCATTTTGGTAATACTATGTCTCACGGAAATATAGCATCGGCACGGGAGGGTCTAGACTCCATTAGAAGCAGTTATTCAATTGTGGCATATTGTGTGTTGCGAACTCGATGCGGAATGCCGCTCTGTTATGAATCCATTGTAATAACTACTTTAATCACTGTTGCAAGGGCCAGAAGCAATTCGAATGCAACCCGAGATTTTATAACTACCTTAAGTGCATGCACGCATGCACAAGTACGTGCTTATTGAAGGTAAATGTGGTGGATGACAAACATCGCCGTTGGTGGGGCGTATTCATAGACTTCCCGCGATATATTGCGATATGTTGGTTATACAGAGTGTCCAAAGCTTTTAATATAACTTAGACGGGTTCCGGACCGGCCCCGTTTCAACCATAGCCGCGCCGCTATAGATACTATTGTTGGTATGTATAGATAGATCCAAATGGACACCAGCAATTGAAGCTCTGTTCCACCCAGGAGCCGCAAATACGCTCTATCGGGATATTATTTAATCAATGCGGACTCCAGGCAGCTAGTCTCCTCCGGTCCTCCTTTTCTTTCCACAATTTACAGGGCTGATTTCAATTCACTCGATTCTATAAACTATATTGGATCTTTTAAACTAGGTGCTCCATTATGATTGCTCTATCAGTATTACTGCTTCTCTGCAGTTCCTTGCGGTCCGTGTTTGCTCAGGACGTCCAGCGTCCTGTCGCTCGACCCCAAGGCACACCGCATCTAGGACCCACTGTTAAAATATCAAATGGAACAGTGAAGGGAATATATAGCGAACCGTATCAGCAAGATTTCTTTCTGGGTGTTCCATATGCGAAGCCACCAGTTGGGTCGTTGAGGTTTCGACCGCCGCGGTTTATTGATACCGCCTTAGGTGATATCGATGCGACGAAGTATGGAAAGCACTGTTATGGATATGGGGTACGCGCATAATTCAATAGGTCTATATAAACCTTTGACGAGAAAACATGGAAACGTGGAAATTGGGGAAAGAACTAACCCCAAATGTTTGAACCTAGCCCGACTCAGTAAACTACACCCAATCCGAAGACTGCTTAACCCTCAACATCATCCGCCCCTCCAACACCCCTCCCACCTCAAAGCTCCCCGTCGCGGTCTGGATCCACGGCGGCGGCTTCTACATGGGCGGAGCCCCCGACCTTCGCTACAACCTCACCTTCCTCGTCCAACAATCCGTTTCCCTCCGCACCCCAATCATCGCCGTCAGTCTCAACTACAGACTCTCGGCGTGGGGCTTCCTGGGCGGTCGACTCGCCGCCGGAACCGAAAACACCAACCTCGGATTGAAAGATCAGAGGATGGCGTTGAAGTGGGTGCAGGAGAATATAGCATCTTTCGGTGGGGACCCGAAAAAGGTGACGGTGTTTGGGGAGTCGGCCGGGGGGATGTCGATTGGGTTGCAGATGATTGCGTATGGCGGGAGGGACGAAGGGTTGTTTAGTGGTGCTGTGATGCAGAGCGGGGCGCCGGTTTATTTTACGAAGACGATTTCACCGGAGTCTGTGCAGCCGGTGGTCGATGAGATGGTTGCGGAGGTGGGGTGCGCGGATGCAGCTGATGCGATGGAGTGCCTGAGGAGCGTGGAAGTGGGAAAGTTGGATAAGTTTTTGCGAGGAACGTCGGCTGGTGGGCCACCTCGGGCGCTGGCGTTTCAGCCAATGGTGGATGGAGGGTTCGTGCAAGGGTTTGGGAGTCACTTGTTGAAGAATGGGAGATACGTCAAGGTTCCAACGATTATTGGGGTGACGAGCGATGAGGGGACCTCATTTGCGGGTTTGATTCCTGGGGCGACGGAGAGCCGGGAGGGACTGGTTAGATGGTTAAGTATGCTCCTACCTTAGTACCCTATCCATCGGATCCCTAATAATACTACAATTATTCACATCTTCGACGAACAGGTTTTTTCACTCACCTCTCAAACACTGCGATTAATCGTGTCCTCGAGCTCTACAACGAATCAGCATCCATCCCGCCCAAAAAAGATCTTGACGGTGTCCAAACACCCCCAAGTCTAGGCACCCAATTCCACCGGCTAGCAGCAATTGCGGGAGACCTGTTAATGGAAGCGAATAAACGCTTCACAGCAAAAACTCTATCCTCCCACGGTGTACCAGTATGGACCTACAGGCACAAAGCGATAGAAAACGGGTCTCCTGCGTACCTTGGTGCAGGCCATTTCTCAGAAGTCGCATTCGTATTCAATAATAAGAACGGGCATGGATATGCCGTTAATCCCTTAGGCGGGACGAAGGCGAATGAGTATCAGGAATTGTCAGATTTTATGAGCAAGAGTTGGATTAGATTTATCGTAACTGGGAATCCTAATGGGAAAGGTAGACCAGTCGCAGGGATCGAGTGGTCGAAATACAGTGAAGGAAGTGGAATGAAGCAGATTGTTTTTGAGCTGAAATCTGCTGGAGGATTGCGTATCGAAACTGATGACTACAGAAAGGATGGTATTGATATGTTTAACGAGTATGCTTTGCAAATTGGGAGATGAGCTTTATACTATCCGAGACCTCGGTGGCCTTATCATGTACTCGGAGTGATAAATTTTCATGCTATTAGTTGGTTTTATTAGGAAAATTCGATTTTCTCGCTATTCCGTTGGTCCGAGTCTTATGAAGTCTCTAGATATCCCACTCTAGCATGATACATTCGCTTTCATAATTTCACACTTTCCTTGAGACAGTGGTACTATATTATATGGACTCAAGGCCTAGTATATCTGCTACAGTTTCCTCAGTCTGGGTTTAAAACCACCATTCTAGACGTGCTTCTCTTCCTGTTCCTCTAACGATTGTCCATATTGTCATATAGGGTATTCAGTCAACTGTTGCATTTTTTGCGTTGCAGAACTCGAAGCAGCTGCACGTTGCCATTTCCGTTTCTGGCTGCATCTCAAACACATGTTCTCACATCGCATTCTCGCCTTGGAATCCTCAATCCAGCACAACAGCCTTCACGAAAATACATCTCGCAGAGTTAAAACAAAGCCTTACATTCAAACAGCCATTCCTTCTTGTAAAGAAAACCATATTAATCGGGATAAAAATCACATCACCATTGGAACGCCCTCTTTCAACAGCATCGTACACAGAACTCGCAGCTTGAATACGCCAATTACACTATGGCTGAAGGCCAATCCAGCCTAGATCGCGCTCTCGACGAAATCGTCGCAGATAGATCCGTAAGTAGCCCTGTTATCGATGGAGGCTTCTACCCCAAAAGCATCTCAGCTAACAAACCTGCTGCTCTAGACAAATAACAGAAATAACAGAAGACGCGGCGGTGGTGGCGGTAACCGTACACCTCGAGATGGCGTTTCAAAGGTAATCAATCCCCTGTCAGCCGACCTCGAGTGAGGGTATTCAGCTTCCAATAACTAACTAACATGACGACAAATCTAGGCGTGTTCACCTCTTCCTCCTCCCTCTACTTGATACTCTGCTCCTCCTTTAAATCTGCATTGGTCGGCAATTACGTCTTTGTTCGACTTTTTTTTACTACAATCATGATGCGTCCGTCCCGCTCCTCAATGGACACGGCGGCACGTATTTTTCCAATGTCGCACACGAACACGGGAAGAAAACTCTCGCAATATAGCGCTCGGCAGTCAGCCGCTTGCTCTTGTTTTATATTTTTGCTACTGGCAACTCTACAACTTTGGCAAGCAATGGCGGATATCGACATAGACCGGAATCGAGCCGACCATGTGCAGTATACATATTAATTTTGAACGCGTTTTTTCACGTTCTCACGCCTTTTTCAGCATAATCCACTTTGCAGACCTTGCTAACCTTCTTTGGGGCTGTTCCTCTCTCGGGATGTTTACAGCAAACTCGGCCACTCCGTGATCCTGGCAGGTTCGTCGCAATCCTCAATATTTCATGTATGCTTGTTCGCAAGTTTGCTAATTGTCAACTTTCTTTCAGATCGAATTGGGTTCATGACAAATACGGCGAAGGTGAGCTGGTGATAATGCAAACTGGACTCTAAGGACTCTCCTCTAAGTACTCAATTCTAGTCACACATAATAACTCCTACCGTCCACGAGATGATACGAACGTTCGAGAACATCAGCGGTATTCTTGTTCAACATTGCTCTTTAGCATAATAAACTATCCTCTAATTCCCTACTTACAGTTCTAACAAAGTTCGCGTCGAGAATCTTCACTATGACCTTGGAGACTCTGACTTAAGAGTAAGCCCGAACCATTCCAAGAATATGAGTAAGGGCATGGCTAACTGGTTCCGCAGGAAGTTTTCAGTCGAGTCGGGGAAATCCGCAGAATCGATATTGTGTACGACAGCATCACCTATATCACGTAGATATACACACCCAGATGCTAATATGAAAAAAACAGATATGATAAAGCCGGCCGTTCTGAGGGAATCGCCACAGTTTCTTACTCTACCCCCGAGGAAGCCATGTTAGCAGTCGACCAATTCGATGGAGCAAACGCCAAGGGCCAGCCAATCCGTGTCAAGATCGCACCTCAGCAAGGTGGTGGTGGTGGTCGCCGCGGTGGCCCTGGTGGTGGCTCCGGTCCCGCAAACGAGGGCCGTTCCCTATTTGAAAGAGTTTCCGGTCAACCACAAGAACCAGAAGGAGAGGATAACGGTCGCAGAGATCCTCGTCGTCAGCGTAGGGATATCGAAGAGATGAGACAAAACGCGAAGGAGCTAGGAATTGATAGGTACATACCTGGCGACCGAAACGGCTCCCGTGATCGACGACCAAGACGTGGAGGCATGGGTGGCGAACGTGAGAGACGAAGGGATGGCCGCGGTGGACGTCAGGGCGGCGGCGGTGGTGGTGAGAAATC
The DNA here is from genome assembly GCA_012184295.1 of Dactylella cylindrospora. Classification (NCBI taxonomy): domain Eukaryota; kingdom Fungi; phylum Ascomycota; class Orbiliomycetes; order Orbiliales; family Orbiliaceae; genus Dactylella; species Dactylella cylindrospora. The sequence continues at coordinate 224,440 of LDUD01000035.1, forward strand.
AGGTGGACCCAATCGTCCGCGAAAGACCGCGGAGGAGTTGGATGCCGAAATGAATGATTATTGGACTACCAGCGGCGGTGATGCACAAATCCAGGCAGGTGGGAACGGGGCGCCGCCTCCGGCCGTGCCGGCTCAGTCTTCGGCAATAGAGTTGGACGATGACTTGTAGCCTGTGGCCTTTGTGCGATATGGGAAGGAGGGAGGTATTTTTCACGCGCATGATGGGTGTTTAGAAGCTGGGGAGTTCAGATTGGGCAATTGTACTTTATACGCCAATAACTAGGGGGGTGGATTTCTCTTGATTAAAATGATACTAATAGACTGCCTGCTTTTATCCCATTGCTCGCGCAAAAAACGCCCTGGAAAGGAAGAAGAAAATTTACATCAATTGTTTGCATCTCCCCATCCTTTTTGAACATATTTTTCTCAAGAAACATCGCTGCATAGCCTTGTACGATAACATTGATCCCAATCCAATGGCCCTTAGGCCTTATGAAACCGCGAATCCGCATGTAATCTTCTTACGTACAATCACACATCCACAATTGACACGCATGCCGTTAAGCTATAAGATCTGCAACAATTGACAAGTCGAGGAAAGTCTACATGATACCCGCAACCGCGAGTAAAGTTTATCACTAACAGAGCAATTGTCATTTAAAGTTCAAAATCCTCTTTGATATTCGCTATATACCTAAAAAAAGTTAAACGTGCCGGAACATCCTTTCTCTGTCGGAACTTGGATTGACGGATAAACATGCCGTTTAGAGTTACCATCCAAATAAAAATTTAAAAAAAGTTTGTGCGACGTTGAGCATGTCGGGAGAACCAATAGCCCTGGTCAACGTGTCGAAGTTTATGTAGCTGGAGACAATCGGTTTTTCGACGTTCAATGTTCAATATTCAGAGGTAGTATATTCATTATAGCGGGTACGCTGCATATAACCGGGGGGGTTCTACCTCCACCGGTTCCCAGATATATCGATACTGGATATAGACACCAACATCAGCAGTACTTCCGTAACACATGCATATTTATATTTATAGTTATAAAAAAATTTTAAATCCCAATTTCGCAATATCCCATAAGATTCATCAAAGGAAGAGCAGAAGTTTAGCAATCCCGCGGAACCGACTATATATAGCCTCCCAAATAAATGCATTGCTTCCAGTCTTTGTACGTAGAAAGGCCCTAGGATTTCATATTAGGATAAACGGGAGGATAAATTCGTATCCTCCTTCAGCCATCAATCACAAAGCCACAGACGCACACACGTATGTGCTACTAGGGAAGTCCTAAAATTCGGCCGTCGGAGGTAATACCACCATCACTATATTACTGACGCCCCTATATCTAGCCTAAGCTCTAGCGACTATAGCAATCCACGATGATCATATTGAAAGTCCCGGTGTACAGTGTCAGGCGTGGGTGCATCGGGCCTGTCAATCAGCATGGCCATAAAAAAGCGGCCTGTGGATAAATTTATAAATATGGGTACTTTTTTTCCCCCTTTCAAGGTATATATAGGCGGAAAAACAGAATCAGCAAGGCCGTAGAAATTCATAGAAAGAACCTTAAAACGTGTGACCGGCGGCGGTGAGGGTAAAGGAACAAAAAGGATGTCAAATCGCAGACCGTAGCTATACGGGGCTCGCGGAGGTTGGTATTATGATCGGCAAGGGATCCCAAATTGCAGGCATTTAACCCTAAAGTCAGTGCTTGGAGAACTGCATTAAGTGGTCAGAGGACAAGGGACAGAGGGAAAGAACAATGGAGCGGTGACACAAAGGGGTGGGAAAGGAGCGATAAGGTGGCAGAAAGTGGTGGTGGTCGGGCATTCAAGGTGGGGAGATAAGGCGCATTTGGGTCCGTATATTGGATATAAACAAGAGTATGCAGGATCCGGAAGTTTGACGTGCTTCCGAGGATCGCTATTATAGTCTGAGCCATGACGGACCAACAGCGTCCATATTGCCTTAATTATAATATTTTTTAAAATTCTGTCGTCTAATGGAAGCTTCGGTCCTCCACGCGGCGTCAGAGTTGGGATGGGGCCTTGGAGGAAAATAGGAACCGTTCCGTAGCTGCGACAAGGGTCGTATTACTCTCATTGACATATGTACCTGGTGTTTTGGGGTCATTGGTATCAGTAGGCGATTTCTCATTCTTGAATGTTAGCCAAAAAGCAAATGCCCTCTGATCTTGTTTTACGCAGAGGATCAAGCCAACTAGTAGACGGAAGCAGGGAAAATGCCTGCTAGAGAAGGCTTGTTGTAGCGTAAATATAGGACAAGGCACCATCTAGAGCAACTTGGGTTTTCGTTTCTTTTGCAGGAGAATTTAGCGGCTATCGAGGGGAAATGAAATAAATGGCGCAAGAATGGGTGGATGGATGGATGATGGTGCCAGCTGCCTTTTCTTTTGTTCGGGGTTTTTAGATTCCACATGTCGAATCCATTGCTGAGAATGGGGATGCGTCCCCACTTCTGATTAGCCAAGGAAAGGTTGTTGAAGCAGAGGGGCGCTCAAGGAGGTTGCGCGAGCGAGAATGGACGATAGAGGAAGGGTGGGAGGTCTTCGTGCTCTCGGATCGGTGATAATCTGAGATTGACTTTATAAGGGCCGGTTCTGTAAAAAAAAAAATTTCTTAATCATCATTATGCAGCTGCAGAGCAGAACACCCCTGGAGAAATTGAAGTTACTGGAAGGTTGTGTCACTCGAAGCAAGATATTCTGAATCCCTCGCATCTTCGGAATAATTCGTTCTTGCGGAAACCTTTTTTTTTTGTTGTTTTGTAGTGGAGGCGTGATACGATAGCATTTGTGTTGGATGGGTATATTATCAAGTATGACAGGCGGACAGCCATGCCAGCCGCAGAAGATAGAGCTAGCAAACCGGTGGGGAAGCTGCAAAAAACAAGATCTGTCGCTTTGCGTATCGCAGAGGGGTTTGCCCCTTCCAGGCCGCCGTCTCTTTAAGGTTTCCCCCCAATCATTTCTTTGAGCTGTTATGGGATATAAGGTGAGGTTCTGATAAGTTTTTAATATGGATGATTTCTAATTCACGCAGAGAAGAAAGCCGAAAAAGGATTGTTCAATCGGATTTCGAAGCCAGATACCTGCTTGCAGGAGCTAGGAGCTAGGAGCCAGCAGGCGACGACGAGAAGAGAATAGCATGGCGTCCCACTCTCGGGACCCTGTCGACTCAACAGAGCAGGAAATTATCATCCCACGGACTTTTCTGACGATTTTCGAAGAGCTCAGGATAATTAAGCCCACATCTTCGGATAGGTCCCCCAGCCAGCCAGCCAGCCGGTCAGCTAGCTGAGAATGTACTGGTTGCTGTTTGTCGGACATCGGGTTCTTGTCGCAAAGACTATTACCACTCTTTTTTTTTTTTTTTTT
>LDUD01000035.1:230076-255222 GCA_012184295.1 Dactylella cylindrospora
GAACAAGGAGCTGTACATTGCATAACTGTCTTCGGAGCAAAACAGGTATACTGTGACTGTCAAAAAAATTTTCTTCTTGCAGAATACTGTAGTGGAAACTCCGTAAGAATTGCTGTAGGGAGGTATCGGCTGGACGATTCAAACCACGCTGAATTCTCAGGCACCTCTTGGGCACCCTTCTTAAAGAAAAGAAAAATATATATTTGATGTTTGAGCATCAAGTCTTCTATTCTAGAGACAGCTTGCCTTTTTGTATCATTGCTTGATTGGCTATTGTGTTTCCTTCATCGCATAGCAAGACTCGTCTGCTTATTCTTTATCGACCGATCTTGTCGTATATATCGACAAAACTTGCAAGGACACCGATTCATAGGATATCTCCACTTCGATCCTGTTATCTGCGGCATTATTGGTATCATACGGCTTGGAGGCTACTCTCGACTCATCTACCACTTTAGCCGCAATCTAGAGCGGATTTAAAAGCATTCTAGCATATCAAGGCTTCTCTGGAGAGAAGAAGGAAAGACAAAAAAAAAAGAAAAAGGGAGTTTGGCATCTCTCGAGAAACCATCATCCACCTGATCCTCGAGTGTTGTGAATACTTTGTCCAGGAAAAAAGAGGCTCGATGCTGATGGTCGGAAGGTCTAATATCAAGAATCATCAAACCATCTTCACCGTCTTGTGTACCGACCATTCAGGCGATACCAAAAACTGCCAGCTGGGCGTATTTACATTCTCCCACTTAAGGTGAAATTGAAGCATTTGACCCTCACATCTGACGTATCCCTCAACCTTCACCCGAGACTGCGGTCAACACATTCCTACCAGCGTTTCTACGAGTCATCACGGCGTTCCCATCATCTCGTCCTACGTTGAAAACGAGGAAGATAGATCAAATCGGAATCTTAAGATCGGTTCTTTCCTAGAAGGAATTAAACTACGACGAAATTCGCTCGAACGTCAGGCTTCCATCACCTGCCTCGGCTAGCTCCTAAACGAACGCTTACTCGACGTTGTATCACCGTTCCAATATCGTCGTTTCGAATCCACTTCACCCTTTCTTTGTTCTTGTGCCCTAGCTCGGACCAAGCCAATAGGATAGCACTTTCCCATTTCTATCACAAGATCCCGTGCACGGTCTGCTCTCATCCAACTTCCTAGCTCGAATAAGAGCTGGAAACAAAAGGCAGCTGTCACTTCTCCCCATATTTCAGCTGTCCGTGTGTGCCGTTGTCTTGTAGCAGTTACCTCTAGTTACATCTTTGTCTCGTTGGACACCGTGCTAGTCAGAGCTGCACTTTTCTTCTTTGTCTGGTTGGTGCCAATCAGAGGCAGGCCAGCTGTCTTGCCGCCATCAGTTGTTTTTTTTTTTTTTTCCTGCCCTTCCTTTCTTCCTTGCCCTCCCTTCCACAAGCGGCCACTTCCCAGAGCGCTACTCTTTTGCCCTCGAATAAATTGCCTTCGCTGGGCTCCGACAGAAAAATCCTTTTTCTTCCACCCCCTCCTCCAACCTCCGTCTTCATTTGGTTTCCTCCACCACAAAGATTCTGTACTGGACGGTCGAACCTATCTTTATTAACAGCTTCGCTTGCTGAGGACCTGTTGGAACCTTCCGGCTTCATATTGACGGCGGATAACAAAAGGTACACCCTTTACCTGGATATTTTACTGAATAACTTGGATTAGAAGAAGTCACCGAGCTTCTACTGGAAACAATATATTTTAAGGATTCTACTACTGGAAACCCAGGAATATCACCAATCATCGACCTTGGAGACTGGAGCCTGGTTTTCTTTTTTTGCTGCTGAAAGCTCTCCAATTCTGACGACGACAAAAACAACACATTAATCTCAGAGCGTCACTTCTCCTAGGATCACCCTATCCGGACACAAAACTTGGGATAAGAAACACAACCATCCATAGCTCTTTCGTGTAGGACCTTTATTTTACTTCTAAGTGATATACCACGTGACTTGAAGGAAATACAGATTCCACTTTGAGGCTTATAACTCACTATTCTGGGCGACCGTTGTTTTCTGGAATATAGTGACCACAATGGCCGATCCATATCGGTACCCGAGAGGAGGACGTGGCGTCGACAGGTACGACTACCAAGATCAGGACTATGACTATGGTTATGGAGGCCGTGGCGCAGCTCCGCCAAATCCAGGATATGATCCAAGATATCGAGACCCATACGGTGCTCCTCCGTATGAATCCGAAGCACGACCTGGGGCTCCCCGTGATTATAGGCCACCAGAAGGGACAAAGCGACCCGCACCTGAATACGGAAGGCGAACTGGAGATTACTCTGCAGCTCCTCCAGCTCGTCCTCGAGATCCATACGCCGACCCTTACCAGGACCCGTATAGTTATCCTCCAGCAACAGGGGATCGCAGCTACAGACCACCCCCTCAAAGAGATCCTTATAGGGACCCTTCATATCAGCCAGAAACATATGATTATTCGCGGAGAAGAAGGGATGACGATTTCATCGAACCTCCCCGCGGACATACTTATCCTCCTCCTAGGGAGTATCCTGCTGAAACATATCCTCCATTCGAAGAGGCGCCTCCCGGTCGGAGGCCTGCCCCAAATGAATATAGGCCTGCCCCATATGACCCTGAACCTGTGCGTGTGCGACGTGTACCACGGGACCCTCCTGTGAGCTTACCGCCGGTTAGGCCCGACGAGCCATATCATGAGTTTACGTTACCTGCAGAAGGTATTCGAAAGGAGGTTTTGCAGAGAGATCTTACTCTGTTCCTTGGCGGTGATGCCACCATGCGTGGCCCAATACAGACCGAATCCGTAAGTTTAGCGGTCGGAGGTGTCACAATTCATGCTTCTTAGACCTAACTTGCCATTACTTTGATAGGGTCCTGTTTATAAATACGCTGCCTATCGCCAACTCACATCGGTAATTACTCTACCCTCAGGTGATATATCTCTACGCAATGTGATTCTAATATTTTATCTTCTTGACAGGAACAAGTTCGAGATTTAAAAGCAAAATCCGCAAGATTTGATATCGGCTGTAAGTTTACATTCTTGTCTTGATGAAAATTGTAAAGAGATATAAAAGAGGAGGTCAAGAAAAAAAGAGAAAAAGAGTATATATAGAGGAAGGGTGATAGATAAAAGTTTTCATCATTGCTTCATTTTCACGTCGTCTGCTATTGCCACGCACCCGCTCCGTCCATATTGTTTTGTTGGAACACCCACAAGAGAAAAAGCACAAGAAAAAAAAAAAAAAATTCAACATCTTGACCTCGATTGAAATTCACTAGTTCCCCGAGGAAGAGATGAACCAGCACCCCGAATAAGAGATGAGCCACCAATGCCGATGCCGACACGGGGAACAGCAGCCCCTCGAAGGGGTAGGCCAGACGAAGATCCCATGATGGGAGGTCTTGATCCCTCTGGTATGGACGAGCGGCCAATTGAATATACCTATGGGTCTGCCGCTGCCCCGGCCCCTAGAACTACAACTCGGGAACCAATTCGCACAGGAAGAACCAGAGAGGAGCCATATCCCATGAGTTACGCCGAGGCTCCTCCTCCTCGCCATGGACAAGCGATGCGAAATGACAGCGACGACGAAATGGAGACGTAGCTAATCTAGTCAAACCATCGTACCATATGTGGAAAACTTTGCTCGTCGACATAACCTGAATGGATTGGAATCTTGCTCCTACCTTGGTCTAAACTGCTACCAGTCGGACTACGCACGCTCAATCCCGGGGAATATATGCCACTTTGTTTCGTCCTGCAAATCAACGCTTTCGTCGCAAGGCCGCTGTTACTATGTTCCCTTCCGCTTCGCAATCCTATCAGGTCAATCTGGAAATCCCCTTTGGTCTCACGTCAACCTGTACATACGCACTTGGACTTCGCACATAAATACATCAGCACTTAGATACATACTCTCCGACTTCTTCCTGGGACTGCTTTCCTTTCTATTTTCAACCTCCGGACTGGGCCATATGGATCTTCATGGATTTCTCTGGAGTAAAGCGCCATCCCGCCAACCATGGAAAGAGATTTGTCTGGATTCGATACCCATATGCTCTGGACTATTATCCTGTTCAATTTTTCGCTGGATTGGATTTTCTGAACCCTGGACCCATGGATACCACCTGGTTTACCGGCAATTCACTGGAAGCCTGTCTCGCTTAATCAGAAAAAATAAGAAAGAAATGAAAAAAGAGATCCTGTAAAATTCACCCATGTCCTTCCCCGCGTCCGTCAAAGTAGCATTGAAACTGGTTCCCTTCTCCCTATTGTTTTCCCAAAATCATTTACCTGGCATATCTTCTTTTCGTGGACATATTGAAAGCATCCCTTGGACTCGCGTCATCGTCATGGTCACATCCACCCGCACCAATATCATCATATTCCGCCTGTTTTACGACTTTTATATGACATGTTTTTTTTTTTTTCTTCAACAAACTTTTTTTTATGAAACACGTTGTTTTTATTCGTTATTTTATCTTTACTGGTCTTCTGGCTTTTAGGTATAGGGTGGATAAGGGGAAAGGTCATCTCTTTTTATGTCTCGTTTTCTATGCTCGCGCTGCTTTATGTTATCCAATCTTGTCTTTATCAACGGCATATAGTATCACCATAATCATAGCTAGCTCTCCCTTTTGTTCACTTGGCCTTTTTGTGAAAGTAGTGGCTTTTTTATTCCTCCTTTCACCCTATATTCTAGATATCTTTCTACAGGCGTTGACGACTGCTTTCCCCAGCTGCTGTTTATGACTGATATTGAGTGCGCGTGTGGCTTTTTTGGATTTCTCAAGTTAATCTATTTTTTTTTTTTTTTTTGCTTTCATGTGATTTTTAAAGTTTAATAGCTGCACTTTTGGCCTTTCTTGTTTCTCGATAATCTCACCGCTTCTTGTGCCTTTTTGATCACGTTTACTGCACTGTTTCCGTAATGCCTTTTGCAACTAGCTCTGAACTTTTCTTTCTATTCTATACGATACTTGACATCATACATATTTACATATTTGATGAATTGCAAAACTATACTCCCCAAAAAAATTCACAAGCTTTTTATTTTATTTATTACCATTTGCTTTTTTGTTTTACTTTATTTCCTGGTTCTTAACTATCTCGAATGTATTTACTCAAACCCATGACATGAAATACGGAACATTTTTTATCTTATTCAAATCATACGAAGAATACTTTCTATCGATAATATCACGAAGAATCGGTCGGACGGCTCCGAACCACGATACAGCTATAGCCTTATCTGACATCCTGTTAGCCGTGTTTTGGCATTTTCGTTTGAGTCAATTGTACATCTATGTATCAAATTCGTTCCCGCCGTCCCGCATGATTGGGGGGAGGTGTTCCATCGAAAAAAGAACCCGATGACCCTGCCAAGTTTTCACCCGATCCGATTTCCTTTCAATGTTACACCCGGCAATATTATGGGGGGGTATCCAACCCGGTAAAAGAAAAAGGATTCCCATCCTCTACGAGGTAGTCTCGGGCTATAGCTACAAGGCTATCGTCCCGGTTGTTTGGATAATTAGGCGGGGGTCTGTCTTGTAAATGGAATAGGTAGAGAGTACATAAGTATATACTAGGTATATGGCTAACAAGAAGAAAAGTGAAAAGAGAATACAAAAGATATCAAGAACAGGTAAGGCTAAGAACCCGATCCAAATTTTTTTTTTTTTTTTTTGTATTTATATGTTTTGGGGAAAAAAAACTTCAATTGATTCCAATCTTGCTAAAACCCGATACAAAAGGAATAATGAAATATAAAAAAAGGACAAAGAAAGACCCTATTAATTTAACGAGAGACTACCAGAAGTGTGTTTAACAATAAACCCAATATTGCCCCCAATTGAATGAATCTGTGGCCTCCCAGTAATGACTCCCGCTAAACCTAGAAATACCTATTTTCCAATTTCCCATCTTGTTCCGACGGGTTTATCTCGCTCCTCATACATCAACGAGAGTAACAAGCTACGTGCACCCCTTTAGTGCTTCTCCTCGCTCTCAACATAAACTGGAAGATCATAAGTATACTCTGGAGCTTCCATCTGGCTCTCTTCGTCCTTAGCCATAAGACCTTGCTCCTCCTCATCAGCTGACTGTTGACGGGGCTTGAAGTTCTTATATTTGCCGGTGACGAACCACCAAGCGACGAGGAGGATGTGAACAACGCTGCTGATAAATATGGTAAAGCAAAGGCCAATGGTCATAGTGATCGCGGCAATGATCAAGCAGGCGATAATAAGGCGGACGACCAATCCAGCCCAGTTGTACCACCTCCACTTGTGCTCGTGCTCATGTCCCTTGTGGTGCTCATGCTCAACTTTGTGATGTTCACCATCATGGTGCTTTCCGTGGTGTGGTGGTTGTTCATGGGAAGTGGAATGCGGTGGACGCTTGTATCCCTTCTTTCCGTGGCAACCTCCCTTCCTGACACCCTTACCGTGAGCACCGGTGCCAGCGATCTTGTTGATAGTATCATACAGGTAAGCCTTCCACCTGCAGAGCATGTTATCCTTGCACATCACAGCGGAAGCCTCAGCGGAAGTTGGCGGGCGGACGTGAATCTCCCCAATAAAGATCTCTCCGTCCTTGTTTTGGAAAACAGGGAATTCGAGGATTTCCATGGTGGCGGCGGTCCTGAATCCCGAGACGGAGAGGACGTGAAGACGGAGGCGGGAGAGGTTGTTCTCATCGGTTTCGATGAAGAGGTCGAGGCCGACGGGGACGTTGACTTCTTCGCCGGTTTCTTTGGATTTTTGGATGACGGTGAAGGGTTCCGGGGCATCTTGCGTGTAGATGAATGGGAAGAGAGGGACACCGTTGAGGGAGATGGTGTCACGGGCGTATGGGTCTAGGGAAAGGGTGAGGACGAGGTCGTTAGAGACCTTGGAAAAGGTGGAGACTCCATCGGCGTCCTTTCCGTTGGGGAACGGGCAAGAGTCACAGAAGACCTCGCGGGTTTGGGTAAGTTGGGTGATGGCGTAGGCTTCGGGGGAAAGGCCGTCGGTATCGATCTTTTGGGTGATTTCGACCTTTTCGACCTTTTCACTTTCGAGGGAGGTGGATGGCGGGATGAGGATGGAGAGGGAGCCGGCTCCCAAGGCGAGGAGGGTGGTGAGTTGAGTGAGACGCATGGCTGCCGTTCTGTCTCTACTGCTCCTCAGGAATTAAGTAAAAGGAAAAAGGGGAGTGTTTAACTCTGGATTTCTATCTATCTATTGAATATCCGGGGTTTGGATACGGTTGTCGATAGTGATGAAGTTGAAGATGATGGATGACGAGGAGAGATTATGAAGGAGTGGTGTGAGTGGGCAGCGATGACACCCTTTTTCCTTTTTCCCTTTGGTGGGCAGGCTTCCGGGGCTTGCCTGCCGGCCTGCGAGTCGTAGGACAAGGCTTACGTTGGCTCGCCAAAACCCAAAATTGAATGCCAAATTAATGCGTGCCGCCTTTTTTAGAAGCAACCATGCACACCACACACCACAGACACCCTTTCTTTCCTTACTTTCCAACACTGCCCACACCACTTTGATACCCAACTTTACAGGCTGGCTTGTTTAATGCATTCAACCTTCGCCAATGTACTTCCCCACACGGTAGTCTTAGTATTACTATTCTCCTTTCTCGTGCACTTTTTGCCGCATAACAAAGCATTTTCTTACTGCCTTGTACATCAACAGATGTAACCCAGAGGACAGATTGGAAACATCACGTGATTAGCACTCATGCAACACGCTTCCACAGTTACCGCTCATATGGGCTATGGTAGGCCCCCCCCACCCCCCATGTACTTACGTTTGCTACTTCGAGGGAAACTTTATTTAACCATCCTAGGTGCCATATCAAACTGTGTACTGCCTTTTTCCATTATATAAAACAGATCAATGGAACAATTGTTTCATTGAGCGTCTATCAACGACTTCTTCCCATGTTGGATAGAAGTCACTGTTAACTGTTAGCTGTTAACTGTTATATAACATACATAACTTCCGTTTACATCAATTGAATTGAATCGGTTTACCTGGTCCATAGATATATAAACATTAAGACTATTGTTCTCCAACAGGGCTGCCTAACACTGTCCCTTGGAATATCTTACTCAGTCTAGCAATCTTTGATATGTTGATGTCGCTAGTTTCTTAGGAGCTAGCTCTGAGTTTGACTTGGAACGACACTCTCAAATCTTCGTTCGAACATTTGGAGATATGCACAGCGAATTCGAATGGAATTCGAAATAGCTAATGTGCCACTAAGCCTCGATTTATAGCTGTTGGCTGTAGGATATTTGAAGTATTGAAATCATTCAATACTAGGTTTTAGACCGTTAAATATGTGGGTTACTGGCTGCCATGGGGTTTATTGACCGCTCGGACCGCGGATCTCCGGATCCTGAGATACCCGGGATATATGGTCTATATAAAAGTATAGGCGCCAATATAACTTCAGTTTATCTCTATAGGGCCTCGGTGCTTGGCCGGAGCATGGTATCCCTATAGGACCCTATTACTCACCTTTGAGCTAAGGGTTTGGCTCTAGTTAAGCACGGTTTGCTCAACTATACGTAGTAACCTGTTACCCCGGCGTGTCTAGGCGGTGTTCTATGATACTCTATCCATATTGACAAAGCCGCTAATACTAGCTGATCTAGCAGATGATGTTGCCTCAATTTAAAATGGCTGGCATAAAATGGTCTCGGGTCCAGACGACACAAAGCGCAAACACATATTATTGTGTGGGCATAAACTGAATTCTGAGTATGATGAAGATGAATTGCTAGCTCCGCCAATAGAGTAGGAAGGCGACAGTACGTAATCATAGGCAAGCCGCATCGACGGATCATGCACTTACTGAAAGTAATAGACACATATGACCTATAATTAGTACCGCATTTCGAATCTCCTACGAAATAGCGCATCCAAGCTAAAGTTACATTTGAAGTTGTCTCGCAAACCCGACGTTCGAACACAAGAAACGCCTGGTTTTTACGAGACAAATTTGAAGTATAGTTTAGTTGGCCGAAAACCAAATATGGTAGTCTCCTACAATGTATCGATACTTTCCCCGTAATACTACTTGGCGTGTTCTCGACGTCATAGAAACATTGCGTGCCCAACTCAAAATATCAACAAGATGCAACACAACTACTCCTACCCGTTTCGATATCGATATCGATATCAAGATCGCAGTTGATATCGCAGCCTCTCCACAAGCTTAGGCTGTATTCCTCTGTCACCGGGTACACTCTAGCCATGGCCTCTACCTCCTCCCCCACCATCCCCCTCTACCTCTTCACCTACAACTGCGGCCGCGAATTCCTCACCGCTCAATCCCTCTACCCCCACCTCCTCTCCGCCCTCCACCCGACCTCCCCACCCCCCGAAATCCTCGCCATCGGCCTCGAAGAATTCGCCCCTCTCTCCTACAGCTTCATCGGAAACTCCTACGTCGACCCTTACCTCCAATCCTGGAGCGCCGTCCCCACCCTCGCCTTCCAAAAACTTTCAGAATCAAATCCAAAGCACAAGGGAGTCGAGTATGTAGAAATCGGCCGAAGGTACGCGGGGATGACGGCGTTGTTGGTTTTTAGCAGCAAGCCGGAGAGGGTTAAGGGGATACAGTTTTCGGTGGTGGGGTTTGGAGCTTGGGGGATGGCGAATAAGGGTGCTGTTGGGGCCAGGATACGGTATCAAGGTGCTGGCGGTGGGGAGGAGACGGATATTACGATTGTAGCGGCGCATTTGGCCGCTCATGAACATCTTTGCGACAGGAGGAATAGGGATTGGGAGGCGTTGGTTCGTGGGTTAGTATTTGAGTCGCCCTCTAGCGGTCCGGATCAACCGTCCTCGACAGGGAGCGATGAGACTGTACCACTTCTCGACTCGCCCTCATCTACATCGTTATCGGGCATATACACCCCAACCTCCCACCTCCTCATCATGGGTGATTTAAACTACAGAACTGCTTCCACATCCCCCACCCCTCAAAACTTCCACCTCTTCCCGCAAACCCTCAAAGACCTTCCAGACTACTTTTCAAAAGACCAATTGACCGCCGAACGTCTCGCCGGAAGAACCCTCCACGGCCTCACCGAGGCCGAAATAACCTTCCCCCCAACCTATAAATACAGATCCATCAAATTCCCTTCCCTTCCCTCCTCATCCTCGTCCCCTCCTTCCTCCACAGCCCCCAAATCAACAGGCGGAACCCAAGCAGAAGCGGAAACCCAAGGACCCTGGAACTGGGCAGGTTACCGCTGGCCGTCCTGGTGCGACCGAATCCTCTGGCTCCCTCTCCCCTCCCAAAACACCACACCAGGAGAAGATATAACGATCCACCGCTATACCTCCATCCCCCGCCTCACATTCTCCGATCACCGCCCTGTAGGTCTACACGTCTCCCTTCCTCCCATAAAGCCCACAGATGTTGAACCAGTTGAAGGGGATAAAGACGTAAGGTTCAACCCACCATTCCCGCTAGATAAGGACTATAAAGCAAAGAGGGAGAGCGCAGAGGTGAAAGAGGTGGTGGCTGGGTATGTTATACTGACGGTTACCACGGTGGCCGGTATTGCCATTGTCGCCTGCGCTGTCGTCGGGGTGGGGACGTTGTGGTGGACCCTCACCGCTGTCAAGCCGTAGATTCTTGACATTTTCTTCTTGTGCGGGTATGGATTCGGTAGGATTTTGCCTTTAATGAATTATGTTACATGGAGTTCTAGGATGGGGTCGGTTAGCGGGTATACACACACACATCATTTCCTGTCGTCTTTTACGCAAAGTGAGCAAGCAGGTACATTATTTTGCTCTCATATTTAGTGTTTATTGTTCTTTACGTAGCGCTATAGTGTAGAGCCATTATGCCTCTAGAAGTAATACAATACAATGATATCATAAGCCTCACCAATCCCTCGCATGCAATGCCAATGCTATTTAATGACCCTTCCCCAACCCCAGGCTTCTCAACTCTCAAATACGAAGCTAGAATTACTTCCCAGCAAGCAACAACTCAATCTCAACCCCCAACTCCACCGTCCTCTTCTCCTTCGTGGTATCAATCTTCTTTACTGCTTCGCTAACCACCGCCTTTGCCGAGTAAATCTCCTTTCCAGCCTGAACAGCATGCTTACCGGTGCTCAGCAGGTTCCCCAGTGTCATCATCGCTCTATACAAGACTTCCGGGTCCGAGGCTTTTTGTACACGCTGGATGACGGTTTCAAGGAATTCAATGGCCTGCTCCTGGCCGTTCTTCGATTTTGTCATATAGGTTGAGTAGCTGTGGTTGGACTGTTAGTATATTCACTGATCGTGAGGTATTGGGTACACTTACTTTAGCAACAAGGTATCCACCGAGATATTGAGCAACCTGTTGGTGTTTCCCTCCGTCACGGCGAGTACATTCTTTGCAATCTCCTCATACCTGTCCGTCACCAACTTCAGGCCCTCTGCATGGTGGAATAGGTTCAACAAAACTCTGGTTCCAAATACTGCGTGGCTAGTGTTTGCAGGATTAAAGCATCCACCCTCCTGCAAGACGCCTAATATTCCATCCTCGTGGCCGTCATACAGAGGAACCGCGGGACTGTACCTCGCAAGAACTCTTAGCAGATCTAGCGCTGGTAATTTTTGAGGCCCATCCCATGTTGTAATAACTTTAGCCAGCAGGTTTAGTCCGCCAACCACCGCAGCAGAGCTCTTAGCCGATGCAGAAGTAGGTGCGGACGGTTTCCCCAAAAAGCCAATTAGTGATTTCAGGTGACTCTTATCTTCGTCGTTCAGCGACTTCTCCTTATCGCCCGACTGGAGTATCTTGTCATTATTCTCCAAAAGCTTCTTAGAGGCGGCATCCAGGTTGGCCGTTGCAATATCAAGATAAGTTTTCCAAGGCAGGACCTTTGGTGGCTTCGGCTTTGGTAGAGGTTCTGGAGCTTGTGTGTTGAATTCATCGCCAGGACGGTATCTGCTCTCAATTCCATATGGATCTGGCCCTGTCTGCTGCGGTCCGGAAGAAGCTCCTATCCGCGTTCCTTTAGTGTTTTGAACAATAAAGTTGGCAGTCTATAAAGCTGTTAGCCCAGAATTCACACTCTTAGTTCTAAAAAAAGCACGTACAGTCTCTAAATATGTCATTGGCAGCTCGTTCCTCTCCAAGAAGATTCTTGCCGCATCCCATGGATTTTGTGAAGCATTAAAGGGTAGCTTCTTCGGTGGCTGACCCTCCTCAAAGTCAACATCGAATACATAATCATATTCTTTGCCTTCATATTCGATTTTTCTTCCACTGCTAACGGCCGATGCCACAACACCAACCTGCTCCCAGGTTGTTTCACCTGCAGACCACCGATATGCTTCGACATTGCCGTTGTTGTTGATATGAATTTTCTAGCCTATTTGTCAGCTTCCATAAGGGCTTTAGGATATAGTTAACGACCAAGATTTACCTCTCCATCATGTTTCCCAGGACGCCCAAGCGCAGACATCCCTGGCAGTGATTCTTTGTTGATTTCGCCTGTCGTTTCCTCTGCAATGGAAGTATTTGCAACGGCCTCAGAGTATGCCTAGGGACAGTATTTTAGATTTTTATCGTTGATATCACCGCGAGTCTTGAGTGCAAACCTTCAGTGTCTCCTCATCCGCCTGCCTTTCTTCCGCTCTTGACCAAACCCTTAGGACGCCATCGCTGGCGCCCGTTACCAAATCCCCGTTGCTGCACGCGGAAACGCACCAGACACTTAGGCAAGGGTGCGATATTGTCTGTAGGCACTGGCTCTCTAAATCGCCATAATAGTTAGCAGCTCGTCTCGTGACCGGGAATATATAGATAGACCACATACTCCTCCAAACTCTCATGGTTCGATCCTCGCCGCAGGACGCAATCTCCCCATTTGGTAGAATTGTTAATGAGTAAATATATGCATCATGAGCATATATAGTATCGACTTCCTTTCCGTCGAGAGTCCATGTCTTGATTATACTAGATATCCTCCTGTTAGCTCCAGCGCTCTTGCGAATACTCTCAAACGCGAGGTAAACCTACCCGTCGTTACCACACGACGCGAATGCTGCATCCTTTGAGTCAGGCAATCGCCGTATTCCTCGAACTGGTTGGCTGTGTGCTTGTATTGCTCTAACGAGCTTGTTCGCCTTATACCATCTAATTTTGCCGTCGGCGCAACCTATTAATCACCAACATTAACATCCCATATTCCTATAAGGACCTTCGAAAAGGCCTTGGACGAACCAGTTATAAACTCGCTATCCGAAACGACCATGACGGCCCAAACGGCAGCCGTATGTCCTTCCAGCACATATTTCTTTTCCCAGTTCCTCCAAACTATTGCTGTCCTTCACGTATCCAAACGAGATCAGCCTTTCTACCCTAAAACGGTCCATTTCAACACCTCAGAAAACATACTTATCCCAACTCCCACTGATAATCGTCTCCCCAAGCACATCCAACGAACAAACGTTCCCAGAATGCCCAATCAACAAGTACGCAGCATCCGGTCCCAAATACCCCGGCGGCCTGACATCAATCAAACTCTCCTGTCCAGCGCTAACAATCAACCCATCAGGATGTTCCGCATTCGGTTTCACAAACGCCAGACAATTCACAAATCCAGAAGCGTTCGAGTTGATTACATCCGAGAAGCCTGTCGCCGCGGGCACCGTTCCTGGAGCTGACGGTGTTCCTTCAGAAGTAGAAGTTTCCGCAGGAGGGTCGGATGGGGCAGGGTCGGTATCCATAGGGTCACCGAGGCTGCCACCGCCGGTTGTAGGGAGGACTTTAGAGGATTGTTCAGAGGCAGGACGCCATACTCGGACGGTAGCATCCCGGGAACAGGAGATTATCGTGGTGGGGTCTATGAAGAGGACGTCTTTGACCTGTTGACGAGTAACGTATCAGCTTAGAGCGTAGCGTATTGAGTAGAATACAACATATATAGCTGGTGCAGCTTGAAAAGCGTAAAAGGAGAAGTCAAAGGTGGTATTACATCTTCGTTGTGTCCGACCAGAGTCTGTGATAGCTTGAACGGCAAGTCCTTCGACATGGTGGTTATGTGGGTATGTTTATCGATAAAGGTGGGATGTTGAATGGGAAAGAGCTACAAGGATTCAAGACGACCTAAAGGACGGATAGGTGATGAATCTAGAAGATGTTATGTATATTCCGGGAAATTCACCCTATGGACGATAGACAGAAAAGTCTTAAGAGTATGGATGGGTGGAATGCTGTTTAGGTTGAATCCTCAAAGTTAGAGCTCAGTAGAGGAAGTCAGCCAGTGCGTGGTTGTGGTAGCTAATTGGGCGTGTTTGTGTTACTAAACAAGCTCACTAGCGACGCAACACGTCCTTCCATGAGCTTCCAAGGCTGTCCGGAACAAAGCTACTGAGATTCCTTCACTTTTGGCTTGCCTGCTTCACGACATCACAGCAAAATATTAATACCCTTAGGACCACCGAGGCCCGCATGGCAAAAACGACATCATATAATTCTTTCTTTTCCGTTAAACAAGAATTACAAAAGTTATATAGGACTTTGTCTTTCGGATGAGAGTCGAGGGGAATACTAAAATGGAAGGAGAAAGAAATATGGTAGAAAGAAGTATAATATAAGAGAAACAGGAGGGTTAGGATAGACATGAGGAAAAATACAATGGTGAAGTATAAGAAAGAGAGAGCACCGATCAGATCATTCCCATCTCCGGCCACGGCGCCCGTGCAAAGCCTTTACAAATCGACCCAATCAACAAGATAAATATACACCAAGTGACGAGCGTTAGATACTGCTTGCTGCTGTTTCATTGATATATAAAGCGCTCTTTCAACAACTTCTCTTCATCTCGGTCTATGCTCGGTGCTTTTGCGGAAAATCGTAGGGACGGCAAGTCAAATCGCTAAAACAAAATCAGAATATTTGGTCAGACTTGGAGGCTAAGCGCGAGGGTACGCTTAGAGGAGTCTAAACGGAAATTGTCTAGTGGCCGTTGGCATCGACATCAGGGATGCCGCCCTCCTCCAACTCCTTCTGTTCACGGGCCAATCTCGCCTCACTATGCTTAAGTTAGTAGACAGTTTCACAAAAATTTGGCGACTTGGGGTATATAGAATCGTACATTTCTTTGAGCTGAGATTCGCGAGCAAGCAATTCTTGTCTTCTCTCGTTAATTTCACGTTGAACCTTAAGCTCAATCTCACGCAACTTCTCCTCCTCACGACGCAGCTGCTCTTCCTTCAGACGGACAGACTGAGTAGCAAGGTCCTCTGGGTTCATCGTGCTGTCGCTATTAAAGGAAAATCCCGAGTTAGTATAATCCCAGAACACCATGGGCTAGATAGACCTAAAGGTACATACTCAGCGGCACCACCATCGACAGACTTCGAAAGCTTCTCTGTTCTGTAGTTTTCGTACAAGAAGTCGTGGGTAATTTCCTTCAAGTCCGCAAGGTGAGAGTGCAGTAAAGCAGATCTGATGGCTAAGAAATCCGAGTGTCTCGGGTTCTCGACCTCAACAACACCCCATGGGTATTGTCTGGCACGGACCTTGCGGCCACCAATCTCGACAATGTCCTCGCTACCAACAATGGCGAATGGCATGAGCCCACGCAATTCAGCATTCTCCTCAACGGTATCCTCGTCATCCTCTTCAACATCGTATGGGAAGTTGTAGACTGGAATTCGGTAATGTTCGATATCCTCCATGACAAGCTTCTTGGATTCAGCAAGTTCAGCTGGGGTGAGAGAGTCGGCCTTTCCAATGACTGGGATGACGTTGACGCGTGGGGATAGTCTCTTCATGAGTTCGATATCGAGTTCACGGAGACTGCATGTATTACTTATTAGAATCGGCCAGATTCCTCGGTACTAGATTGACAAGTTGCACATACCCATGTCCAGTAGGGGTGATAAAGTAGAGGAGAGCATGCACACGGTTATCACGGAACCTTGGGTTACGCTTGATACGAGACTCTTCAGCGAGAATGTGATCATATTGTCTTTCGAGATACCCAACAATCTCGGAAAAGCTATAAATTATAAACAATCGTTGTTAGCATATCTCATCAAATAAACCACTCCGAACTGCAAGATAGTCAGAGAAAGAAAGGGGCAAATGCCTACCTTGCCTCGTTATCAATTTGGTCACCGAATCCAGGTGTATCAACAATTGTGAGGGAAATACGTGTTCCCTCCTCGTCCAACTCTGAAAGATCAATTGGGGAATTAGCTTAAGCTCCGAAAGCGAGCAACAATTCTTATCACGTAAAAACCGTGATAAAGGTACGCGTCTAAGACGGTGGGGATTACGCACCAACGGTTATTGGCTTGATGCGAACGCCTTCTTCGACGTGTGCGGAGCTTGGGTCATCGCATTCCTTGCCCGATAAAACCGTCTGTCCGCAGAGGGTGTTGACGAAGGTAGTTCTGCCTGTTCAAGGAAAGATACGAAACATGTTAGAATATGCATCATAGGGCATGGGTTGTGCCAATTGGTTATGAAAGATCGCTGTTGGTGAAGGTTGGAATGCTCACCTGTCCCTGAGGCACCGCATACCATCAGGCAGAACTGAATACCCTTCTTGATATTCTTCTTCTTTCGGGTCTATAAACCGCAAAGAAAAAAACGCGCAATTAGCTCAAAACTCAAGAATTTCACGTGAATATATGCTAGAATGCATGAATTTGATAACGTACGGCGCTTAATCCGGTCGACATTGTGATTGTATTGGAGGATGTGTAGATGGGATGGTCTGCAGAAGAAACGGTTAGGCGTGGTTGTCCCCTGAATTATATTGGTACCAGAAAGCACCAGCAAACTGATTGCGTTCCTGGAGTTTTCGCTTACAAGTTAAAGGACAGGATGGAGAAGAAAATAAATGCTATTGCAACGATTGATGCAAATATTTATTTGATCAATCGTAGATGGATGATTTATGAAGAAGGATGAATAATGGGGGGAGGGATGGGACGATAGGAATAATGAGAGATGGAAGGTGTGAAGGGGGTTTGGAGGGAAGCTGCAAAGGGTCGTCGCCAACAAGAAAATTGGCACTGTGCTGCTCTCACAATTTTGCTGCGAAGGTTTTAAGGGGAAAATACAATCAGAGCAGGAAAAATGAGCTACTCCCGTTGCTACTAGTCAGTCCTCCAGCACCAAGTAGCCATCGCTTGGGGACTACCACACGCACAAAAAAGTAAAAAGTACTAGTAGGTAAATTTCAATACAGCCGAACGAACCAAACGAACCAAAGTCCGTTTGGCGAGCGAGAACCCTGCCCACACCTCTCCCCCAGCCGAATTCAGGGGCCGAATTCTCAAACCGCTATCTGATATGCCAGCCAATTAAATCCACAATCTTGGCTCTCAACTCTGGGGGCCTCACGTGTTTCGCGCCAACTTCACTCGAATACGCTTATATGCTGCTGGAAGATCACCAGGGAAAAGAATCAATGGCAGTTTCTGGGGCCGAAGCAGAGGTTCGCATTCCGCGCTATTCAAATAGCTATAATAGTATTTACTCGTTCATGAGATCTGCTCCGATACTCGCTTCTTCGTTCAACTCTAGCACACCTAATTGGGACTACGATGTTTTCCAGAGACCATACGCTCCGCTGGTATATTTCCACTGTCGCAATCACTCATCAGCACATGTATACATCTCTAATCACCAAAATCACGTGGGATAACTCACCAGCTTGATCGTACCGTCCTCAGACCCAGTCGCATATAATTTCCCATCAGGCGAGAAAGCAGCAGACCAAATATGGCCGTGATGGCCCTTGTTAACCTCTGCACTCAAATGATTAGCATTCTCGTTCGCTAAGCTCCACATAGCTATACCCTCATATCCAAAAACTCACCAAGCTCCTTGCCAGTGTCGAAATCGTATATCCTAACCCAAGTGTCCTGGCTGCCACCCGTCACAAATTTCCTGGTTGGCGCATGCAATGCCACGGTCGCGCAATCGTAGTCCGTCTTAATGCTCTTAAGTAGCCGCCTACTTCCATCAAAGAAATACACCGTCTTCCCAGCAGATACGTTCAATATTGCACCATCTGTAGAGAACTCGCAACTTCCTAACGCATCATCGACCATGAAGGTGTCCACGGGATCTCTTGTTCTAACGTCCCACCAGCGGATATACTTATCCTCCGACCCGGAGACAAGAACATTCGGATCGGACCATGATACTGTTCTTATAGTACCAGAATGGGCTCCGGTGCCAATTTCTATGAATTGGCCATCACTTCTACTTAGGTCAAATAACCTAAGCTTTTTCTCGGGGCCACCAGTTGCAACGTAGCTTGCATCAGGAGAAAACGTCGCGCATCGAACAATGTGATTATGTTGTAGAGTCATAAGGCACTCGCCGCTGAATGTATCCCAGATTTTACTATTCAATAGTTTTAGCTACCCTTCTATATGTAAAAGGCGCTAGAACCGCTTACGCTGAGAAGTCTGCAGAGGCAGTAGCGGCCAAATTGCCACCAGCGTTGAGTCTAGCTTGCCAGACAGCACCCTTATGGCCAATGAATGTTCCGATCCTTGTTCTCGTTAGCATTTCCTTAAGCTTCTTCCGTATGGAAGGGATCTAACTAACCAATCCCCGGTTATTCCATCACGCAACATTGGGTTTCCATCTATTCTCTCACATAAGCTTTGATTGTAATCAGTTCGCGGAAGGCAAACACACCTTTACATGCAGATATTAGAAAGTATTCATCGTTGACAACCTGAGAAAACGATAGATGGGTGACGGGTCTAGAGTGGCCGTGGCACGTCAAAGGGACTATGCGGGCGGCGATAGCTAGAGTTTCCGAGTCCCAATTTAGCGGCCATCTCGTATTGGGCATAGCCTTAAGTGTTGAACTTACGAGTAACTGTCTGCACTGGACTCGGCGAGCGTTGCGGCGTTGGATATTTCGGGTCCGACATGACGAAGATATATAAACCAAGTGGAATTAAGAGTAGGTTTTACAAGAATTGAGAGAATCGAAGATAGCCAGCTATATCGCTACTAAATAGGTAGGTATAATGTAACGTTGAACCGTGCTGTAGAGACGGGGCGAAAAGGATAGGCGGGGAAGTATCGATTGCAGCTGATTGATCACAGAAAATGATATTACAGTTGAAGTTCGTGAAGAACCGCGAAACCGCGGAGAAGCCGATTTAGGCGTGAAATAGGTACCGAGAGATGGTTATATTTTATTAATATATCGAAGAATTTTGTACTATGGTTTGCCGAATTAAGAGATTCGTGACGTCGTGAAAAATATTAGTCGTGAATATATGGCCCGTTTGAAGTTGGAGAAAATTAAGGTGTTAAATCCTAGTCGGCAAACTCGTTAGGACGTTCCAAGTTATACCATCGGCGGTGATACCGAGGGAATGGATGAAAGGAGATCGAGGCTGGGAGGAATTGAAGGCTCCAGAGGTTGCGAACCGGAGGTGAGGGGATCATTCGACAAAGAAGAACTCACCTTGATAACTGTATTTAGGCAAGAGTATGCTAGCTTCTACTGCCTTGCATATATGGAGGCCCACTTTCCCACGAAATTATGTCGGCAAGTTTTGCTTGTCGGATAACTGGGAACAACAAATTCTCGAGAAATCCGAAATATAGGGAATAGATTCGATTTAAATTATGCTTTAAAGATTCGAGAATATGTCCAAAGATGGGACAGGGTTAAATTTTTGAGAGTTTGTTTGGTAGATGGCGGAGGCAATAAAGTTGGAAGGAAGGGCAATTTTAGCCAAGATATTGAGCTTTTGAGATGAGCTGTCAGAAAGATGGTGGACAGATGGAGAACCTTGAAAAGAAGGGAGTTTTCAGAAGATATAGACAAAGATAGCAATAAATACAGCAAGATTAAGTATAGAAATGATACACTATAATTCGAAAAGGTAGGAAATGGGAAGCGGTAGAGGGATCGAAGATACAGATAGATGGTGTTTTAAATGGGGGTAGATGATGAGAGAAGGGGAAGGGAGAGGAGGGAGAAACTCTAAAAAAAAAAAAACCAAAACCGTTTTCTGTCGAGTGCAGCTGTTCATTCAACTTGAAATTTTTGTTTCGTTCGCTGAGCTTGTTTGTCATTGAAACGAAACAAAGATCCAGGCGGGTCCCAACCCAGTCGGAATCAATCGTGGCCGGAAGCGCCAACGGACTTGCTTAAACCCCTTGCTAAGAACCTGTCAAGCTTTAAGTCGGCAGGGTAGTACAAAATCCCGTGATAAAGCTGCATAAAATAGGGATAGTTGAGTCTTCTAAATTCCCTCTACTCGGCTTCGAATTCTCACTTTCCAAATAGGACTCTTCGGGGCTACACTCCGGGAACACCTTAAAACGTGCTGTAGTCTTGATAAGCAGCATTCCTCGAACACCAACCATGAAAAGCGACCAATCCTACTTGGGATCTTATAAATGCTCTAACATACAATGAATAATGCGAGAATACCTAAACTCCAAGTCTGCTCCAGTATAATATGCAGGTACATGCTCTATATATCGTTCAATTCCCCGCCAACCTTTTCATCCTCTCTTCTGCTGCCCTTGCTCTCCTCTCTCTCTCCAGCCTCCTTTTGGCTTCCTCGCTCAATCCTTTTGTCTCTTCTTCTCTAGCTATGGTAGCCGGATTGGTACCCAACACGCTTGAGAGGGTTTTCCCACCCTTCCCTGCCGAAGACGAAGCTCCAGAATCCGGCATATTCTTCAATCTCGTAGTCTCTTTCTCTCTCCTCTCTTTCTCCTCTGCGTCCTTAGCCGCTTTTTCTCGCTCTACTGTTTCATCGTAAGCTGCCCTCGACAGAGCACTCCCAACACCAATTGAATCCCAATCGAACCTATCTTCACCAAGCTCGTAACGTGCTACACGGAATACATCACGCGTGGCCTTATCACCCGCCAAGTCGTAAGGCGTCTTCCCAGTGGCATTTTTAATCGTAGGGTCAGCAGGCTCCTTGTTGCTGTTCGGAGCTTTGGTGAGCAGAGCTAGAACGATACTTGGGTGAGACTGCGAAGCTGCCAGGTGGAGTAATGTGGGAGTATGGTGATTAGTCGGTATCAGATGATACGTAAACGAGAGCTTATTGGAAGTAAGGTAGGTAGTAATTGCTGGAGCTTTGGAACGTCGAAGGAGAGTAGCGAGAGTTGTACTGTGTTGTAACTGCAGAGCTTCTTCCTTTGAAGGTTTCAGCTTAACCGGGGGGGCTTTGGTTGGAGCAGACGCCGAGGATGTCGACGAGTCTACAGTAGGCACAGCAGCACTATCAATGCGTGAAACTTTTAGTCTTGTTAGCTCTACGAAGGATCGTATAAGTTCGCTTTGAGTTGCCCGACGAGTTGTGAACGGGAAGCCGCGTATTCTCGGGTCCGATGACTTTATGACCGGATTTTCGTAGCTGAACAAAGTCCTACGGTTGTTCGTTCCAGCGGCACGGATAAATAGGAGCATAGACGAGTCAATCATTTCCTTCCAACTCTTGAGTAGTTCTCTGATATCCGCGGTCAAGGCAGCTTCATTGTACCGACGAAGAGAACTACCAGCACTGTGGGCTGCACCGCTGGCAGCATCGTTAGCAGCTTGAGAGCCACCCTGTTTTCTACGGGTAGTATAGCGGTGGAAGGTCTTGTGAGCTATAACAACAGCCTCCCGTTCGACTACTCCGGATTTTTTTGTGATTTTAGGTATAAGTGATATTATCATTCCAGCAAAATGCCCTCCTCCAAGCATGCAAAGGAAGATGTGAGGGGACGATGTCGTAGGTAGAGTCGCAGTTGGTGGGGTTTGTAGTGTCGGGAGAAGTGAAGGCACGTCGGCTTCTTCCTGAAGGTTGGGTATGATCGCACGGTATATACCAAGGTAGGTGGAAGCGGGCAGCAGAGGCGATGACAACCATATTAGAGGGGTTTTGTGTCGCCTCGGCGTGTTCTCAAGGGTATCGTCTGTAGAATTTAGGACAGCTTTCTTGCGAAGTAGAGTTGATAAGGTATCCGTTGGCTGCTCGTCTTCAGATGAAGAGGCCTCGGAGCCTGATATCGATTCGCTCAGTCCTAAACCATGTCAGTATAGTTGTCCAACTTCAATTGCACCATCTTAATATCACACCTTCGACCATCTTCTCAAATTCTACTTCGGATACCGACGGCTGATTCCGAATCTTTCGCTTAATGTTGAATCTGTGGACATCGGACCTGGCGTGCAGTCGTTGTTCTTGTATGGTGTTGCTCTTCACTCCACACAGCGTACACGACATGCCGGATGTTGGGTTGGCCTCCTTCAGCTCTTCCTCCCTAAGAGTCTCCTCTGTGGATCCCCCGTTGGTTTGTACTTCCAGGCCTGGCGTAGGATCCTGTTCGGATCCCTTGACCACTAAGGAGGAGAGGAGGTTCGCGGGTAGATCGAAAACTAATTTTATTACGCTCGGTTAGTCCTATTATAGCCGCGACTTGCATCGGGTAGTCCATATCCATACCATAGAGCGGTCGCTTCAGCAGGTCGTCCGCTTGCGAAGCTGGATTAGATTGCGGAGGTGGGGTGGCCATCTTTCTACCCGGAGATACTGTTCGGCGGCGGGATTCACAAGAATAAGAATTATGGTCGCTACCAGAAATGAAGAAAAGATAAAAGAGAGGAGAGCGACGAGTTTTATGGCCGAGGGGAGGTATGATAGTATAGAAATTTTATTT
Source organism: Dactylella cylindrospora (assembly GCA_012184295.1). NCBI lineage: Eukaryota > Fungi > Ascomycota > Orbiliomycetes > Orbiliales > Orbiliaceae > Dactylella > Dactylella cylindrospora. The sequence continues at coordinate 252,782 of LDUD01000035.1, forward strand.
AAACTCATGTCATCGTCGAGAATAGGCCGCCGCCCCTAGTTTAAGGATGAATACTTAATATGTCATGTCGTTACTGCTGTTTCTGTATTGGGCGGGTCAGTAAAGCGAAAGCTAGAAGTAGGTGCCCCTGCTTGTGACGCATACTGAAGAGCATGGCCCATCCAGCTAAGCAAATTGAGGCCCCCGTTCAGGCACTCGGAGCACAGGAACCCTACCGGACGGAACCGACGCCACAGCTCTAATTCTTAAAGGGCATGCATTTTCCAAATTTAAATTATATGAATCACAGTTTATTCATAATGTTAGGGTGCCTGCCACCTGCTTAGAGCTGAACACTGTGAGAGCTGTTTCCCATTCAATTCTCGGACTACCTGTGGGAAACCCTTAGCAATGGTTTGCGCACATGGTGAGGAGGATCATTGCCCACCCAACACTTTCTTCTTCTCCTAACCCAATAATGTTTCCCTAGTCAACACCCTGCAAGAAGACCACATCCCTCAGTGGGCCCGTGATATAATGGAGAGGAAGCGTCCAGGAATCACAGAGGACGCAATGTGGGCAGCATGGAAATGGACCTCTTATCAAGTTGGCCACGGTGGTAGAATTCTCGTCGAAATGGCCCTAAACAGAAGCGTACCAAGCTTCAGCTACCTCTGTAAGCTAATCTCTAGCCCACCGTCCAGTGTGAAAATCTCAACTTTTTTCTCTCTATCGCTTACTTACAACCTTTTGTCTCCTGGATGATTTAGGGGCATACAGGCGAATGATAGTGGGTTTGACCGGGTGGAAGAATTTGCGCCCATATTCGAACAGAGGGCCTGTATAATTGCATTACATGTATAAGAACTATATAATATCTAGTCCTAGCAGATCTGCTACTCTAGGGGAGTCTCGATACAGTAATGGTTAAAGAGAAATCCCTTTAATAAGGTAATCCCCACCGATTAATAACAGATTCAAGGACAATTATCTTCAAGGCTTCGAACATAATCGATCCTTAGCTAAATATTTCCTACAATCAAGATTTGAGACGGGAAGCGCATAAGAACTAAAGCTTCCTTCCCGCCTACCTCAAGTGCGAGTAACAGATATCACATACTGTCGTGCGACACAAACACATTCACAAACCTCTAATTAAGCGGACAAACCCAGAATTCCCCATCCTCGGTGCGCTCCAATCGACAAGAATTCGCCCAAATCCATAGGAACCCTTGCAAGCCAGACGGACCTATAGCTAGGATCCTACCTAGCCCCACCCTCTGCAAATCCAACAGCAACAACAACACCTAACTTTTGTTAATTTAAAATACTTATTTAGCTGCTGCCTGGCCTGCTTTTGCCCGTTGTGCTGTGATCGCTGCAAGAGAAACTTCGATTGTAGGTCTATGACGTCGGTTGTGAATGTAATTTGAGGTTTCGATAAATGTACTCGGCACTACCCGAACGATGAGAAAGTACAGGCTAGTCTGCCGAACCAGGGTAGAAACGTGCTTGGGGTGGCGATCTGTTTGCAAGATTTGGGACATCTGCGTTTTGGCTATTCGATATCTAGCTTCATTCCCCAACTTTTTTGATTCTCGCTATCTAATCGGAAAATCATTCGCTTTCGTATTAGTGCATTTTTTTCTTCCCCAGATTCGATCGAGTGAACTTCCCCCGGTCAAGTTTCCTGGTCGCGGGCGAATTTAGTTTCGCTATATGCAGGATATTTCTTTTTCGTCACAACTCTTTGTTCTCACGATGAAGTAGAGGTCAAAGCGGGGTTGGCAAAAAATCCGGGGTTTGGGTACTTGCGCAGTCCTTTAGCTTGTTACCCATGCCTTCGATTAAACAAATAGGTGGTCTAATATTTCCAGATGAGCTTCCATGACGTATAGAAAATGCAGGCAGGCAAAATGGTCAATCGAATGGCTATTAGACATGGCATTTGGGTTCCCGATATATATCGGCCCCAGCTGCCCATATGCGAAGCCACTAAGATCCCAGGCAATCGAATTTCCCCACTCCCTCTACCTGCTCTAAGGCTTCGTTTCGCATGCATTTGGCTTTTGACTACCCTAGCTTCAATCTTAGGAGGGTTCCGCTGCTAAGCTAAAGCTAGCTCCCATACTCAACATGATTTCTTTCGTCCTAAATTGCATCAACGGCGTTCTATTCCCTCCAGACCTAAGAGTACCTCTTAATCCCGGCACGATAGAGCGGATAAATACCCTCGAGTTCGAGAAATCATCTCGACATATACCAGACTATGCGCTAGCTATTCTCGAATCCAAAGAGTTTGTCGAGCCGAGGGAATATGGTCGAATATATGGGTGGGTTAGACTGGGAATGCGAACCGACGACCCAGTTGTTATTGCGAAAGTCCTTCGAGGCCTTAGGGCTTCGCCGCAGCGTATAAGGGAAGGAGAGATTTATGAATAAATCAAATGAGCATAAATCGG
>LDUD01000035.1:255263-267411 GCA_012184295.1 Dactylella cylindrospora
TGGAAGCTGGATCTTTTGCAGTGGAATTTTTAAATTTTAGCAAGGATACCATATATTGGCATAGCGCTGCAGCGTTTATTTCAGTCCTAGGCGTCTAAATGGGAGGATATTTGTATTTAGAATGCAGCATATCTTCCAAGTTCTTTCACTTTATACGATCAACTAATGTACGTACACAGTATTCATTAAAAGTAATCTACTTCGAAGCTTCCTCTTTTCCTTTCCAGTGACTTTTGAACACCGATCTTGTTCACTTTCTGGGAATTCTTGCGCATTTGTGTTGCCAACCTCATTACAACACTTCCCTTCTCGTCGCACAAAATCCCAACCCTCCTTCCCAATCCTCACCAACGGCTCATCCCCAAACCACGCGACTTCGCACCACCAACCTCCAAAAAAAATGAACGTCATCCGCGAAGTCCGCGCCCTCACCCGTCGCGAGATCGAAGAAGGCATCCCAGACTCCGCCTCCTGGCACCAAGACTACAAACACTCCGCCTACATTTTCATCGGTGGCCTCCCTTACGAACTCTCCGAAGGCGACGTCATTGCCATTTTCTCGCAGTACGGCGAACCGGTCCATCTGCACCTCGCCAGAGATAAAGATACGGGAAAGAGTCGAGGTTTTGGATGGTTAAAGTACGAAGATCAGAGGAGTACGAATTTGGCGGTGGATAATTTGGCGGGTGCTGTGATTATGGGGAGGACGATTCGGGTGGATCATGCGGAGTATAAGCATAAGGAAGGAGATGGAGCGGAGGAAGCTTTTAAGGATTTGAAGATTGGAAGGGATGGTAGGGGTGATGGAGAGCAGAGGCGGAGGAAGGGGGATGATAGTGAGGACGATGACAGGAGGAGTAAGCGGCGGCGGAGGGATGAGAGTGACGATGAGGACGGAGGATTGGATCCTGAAGAGCTAGCAGAAAGGAAGAGGGAAGATAGGGAGCTCGAAAAGCTTGAAAGGGATCATGATGACGATGATCCAATGAAAGACTATCTAATTAGAGAAAAGAAAAAGGAGATTGAAGAGGCTAGAGCCGCCAGGGAGAGTAAGAGATCGCGAAGGAAAGATAAAAAGGGATCAGATCATCATCGAAGGCGGCATCATCACTCAAGCCGACATGATAGAGACCGAAGCGACGACGAAAAGGATGATCGCCGTCATCGGTCGCGCAGAAGTCGTAGAGATTACGATGATGAGGACGACTATCGACGGCAGCGTCGAGATCGAGATCGAGATATAGAAAAGGAGAAAGACAGAGACAGGCCGAGCAAAAGCTCAAGATATGAGAGGGATCAGGAAGAAAGCCCGTCCGATGAAAAGGATGACAGACGGAGAAGGCCTCGGGATGAGGATGAAGATGATGATCGGAGACATCGCCGGCGGGATGAAGAACGATATCGAGACCGGCGGGACAGAGACGATGATAATCATGGATCCAGAAGACGATGGGAGGGCCGCGAGAGTTCATAAATATTTTTAACCCAATATTGTATTACTATATTACATCTTTGCATCATGGGCGGTTCTCGATAAATCGTAATCGTACATGAATTGTATATATATCGCTCCCGCGAACTGAAGTCTGTTGTTCTTCTATGTTTAGTGTGCAAATACATGGCAGCGGAAGTTTCGCACCTCGCTATAAATTAGCGTATCAGTACAGATAAATATATCAAACTGTTTTAAAGGAATGAGTATATGATTTTTTTTTTCCGAATATAGAAGGCCCATTTTTTTTTAGCAGTAAAGCATTTCGCCTTGGAATCGATCGGTACTTTTGCTCAAAAAAGTCTCTTAAAGTCCCATCATTCAGGGGGGTCAGAATTCAAATCAAAAGGGTAAACTCAGAGAACCCAGCTATAGAATCATGCTGATCAGAAGGAGCGATCAAGAATTGAATAACCCGCAAGAATGAGTGTATGTGTATGTACTATTCCCAGAAAAAAAGAAGAAAACATCCAACATCCTATGAAATGCAAGATAGAATAAACCTCCCCTAAGGAAGCAAACAGGGAGAATGAACCAGGAAAGTTATGACAATATTTTTGTTGCCTCCAACACTCAGATAGAATTAGTGATCCACATGAAATGAGAAAACACAGAAAGAAAAAAAAAGGAAAAAACGCCTCCCAGTCGTTATCTTCAAAGGGGAATAAACATCCACTGAGTGCCCATAACATGCTAGATATAAATATTGAAAGAAAGAAAGAGGAAAAGGAAAGTAGAGAGGCACAGAGAATAGCGAGGCTGTGAATCCATAGTCTCATGGTCTTAAAAATAGGACATAAAAAAAGACAGAAGAGTGTGTTCAAAGGGTTTGAGAGAAGAATATATATTATCGAAACCTCAAAAAAATTTCGTGACATTGGAAGGTCATGTAAAACACCAAGTCTAAATGTGTATAAATTTTCAATAAAAAGGAGGAATATGAGAAGTGAAGTGTAAAGATGAGCAACCCTAGAAAAGCGATTTTGAAGTCAAAGAAACAATCCCATATGATTAATGCAGCCGTTATAACCCCGATACGTGAATGATCCTTTGTATATTGTCATGGTATCTAACGCACTTGTGGATGCTATTTTCCGACTAGAAAGCCAGGTATGTTTGGAGGCGCGATCGGCGCTGTTGAGAAAGCTGCTGATGATGAGCTTGACGTCACAGGTGTGAACCCTAAGGCAGACTGGGTAGTTGTCGGGTAGCTGATAGGGGAAGCGAGAAGCGATTCCCTGTAGGCCAGGGCAGCAGGTGCGGTTGTTACAAACGCGGGGTCCCTAGGTGATATCGTACTCGCTAAAGGAGCGAGTGGTGGAGGGGCAGTCTCTAAGGGATTCTGTCGCACCGCTGTTGGTGTTACACCGGGATGCGGGAGTCCGGGTGGTGCGTGCAGAGCGGTAGAAAAGGCACCACCAGCACCTCCTGTTGAGGGCGTTGTAGGAGATTGCAAGTTTGCTGGGTTCTGATTGGATCGTACTCCTAAAGGATTCTTCGAGAAGCTCAGCCTGATGCCGCCTTTCACGCTGTTGGAAAGTCCTCTTCCATAGAGCTCGGTGAGGGCTCTAGTAGCATAAGCAACATCCTCAAACTCGACAAAACACATAGGTCCATTGGCTTTGGTTCGGAAACATAATCTCTTATAACCGCGTTGTCGGGAGAAGAGGGCCTTGAGTTCATCTTCCGAAGTATTAGCAGGCAGGTTCCCCACGTACAGTGTGTTGCAGGGAGGATTCTGGTCTGCAGGATTCGCAGCAGGGAGGACCCTTTGGTACGGTGGGAGGATGCTTGAGTTCGGGGCCGTTGTCGTGCTAGACATAGGAAGAGATATCGGCGATGTCAGAGTGCTTGCATTTCCTGGAGCCATAGTCGCAGGGGAACCCATAATTGGCCCGGCCAATGGGGGTAAATTGTTTGTATTGAGTGACAATTGTGAGAACCGTGTAGCCATTGTGGTAGGATTGGTTCCTCTGCGGGGTTTCATTGAAGGTAGCGGGCTGGGTGTCGGCTCAGCTCCCAACGCGGATGAATTTGTGTATAGATAGCGGGAGTGGTCACTAAGTACTAGGCTATCATACTCATCATTTGTCTCTAGCTCGCTTTCCATCAATAAAGCCTTTCCACTGGAAGGACCAACGGAGCCAGGTGTGCGCACTGGTAGAGCTGCAAACGCATCGGTGATATACTCAGGGCTCGGCCCGAGGCTATAATCACTGGCGCTGCTGCTATAAGATTTGTTGCTTTGTAGAGATCCAAGTCCCGAGCCCAATCCGGGGAGGGCCGGATTTGCAAGACTGGGAGGAATGGTTCCAATAAGGCCGGCAGCTGGAATCACTTGCTCAGCAGCAGAGAAGGCGGCTTGGAGGCCCTGGCTCTTCCCTAGGCTTCTCCCGGAGCCAACTGATGAAGCAGCTGAAGTTGAGAGGAGGGTTGGTCGGGATGTGTTGTCGGTTGTATTCCGCCGACTGATGGTTGGCTGGGGTTGATTGATCGGCAGAGTGGCTTGTAAAATCTCTCCCTCGAAGATCTCTCCCTTCTTGGAATTGATTTGGTCTTTGGCTTCCTGAGCAGCTTGGAAAGTGCGGAAACGTGCGACTGCGGATCGCTTGGGAGGCGGCAGTCTGTCACCTTCCATGGGACTGTCGGGCACCAGCTCGACATTGACAAAGTCCTTTGCGAATATGAAGATGCTACGAAGCTCCCTGTCTGTGATTTGTCTGGGAAGGCCCAGGATTACAATGGTCGATTCGAGACTGTTGCTTAAGAAGTCTCCTGGGGCATCTAGGGGCTGTCCACCTTCCTCGGGGACGGGGGAAATGCCTCTTGAGGAGAAAATGCTATTCTCAAAGGGAAACGGGGAGATCATGCTGTGACCCGTAGTAGGCGGAGATGCTTGTGAAGATGCTGAGCTGAAAGATTCCCTGCTCCTTGAAGAGTGGAATTCATACGACGGAGTCGTCGCACCACTTAAGCTCGCAGTCGACATTCCTGAATGTGGCAACACTGCAGCCATTGATTGGCGTGTAAAATGTTATATAAACTGCTCAATTGTGTGTATCACACCAATTGAGTTCAACCACGTTTGATCGTGTATCAGGGGAAACGAGTTTATTTCCTCGCTCTTCCTCTGAATAAGCCGAGCGCTGAACGGATTGCGTTCGAGACCGATAGGTGGAGATATCTGCAGGTTCAATCTGTCAGTTACCGTCCTGAGTGATCCACGTTTCACATGTGCGGGTAGTGCTAGATGCTTACCTAAGAGAATGTTTTTGCAGATGGGTGTGCAAGGATAAAACTAGATCCTCAATTCCACGAAAGGGACCGTATCCTGTGCTAAAAAGATATGTGGATTGACGAAAAAAAAAAAACAGGAGAGAATTATGAGACGGCCAAAAACACCAACGTCGTATGCAGAGCCGGTGATATTCTTTCCCTTATGTTTCCTTCAAAGCCCCCGCTAATTTAAATGAGCGGAAGGCAATGCTGCTTTGAAAAGGATACCTCCTGCCCAGAATGTGATCGATATGCCTGGTTTTGTGTTGTCGCTATAATATTGTGAAAGCAGTTGTGCTGAACGTGTCTATCGACTGACGATACATAAAAAAAGAGAGACGTATACGGTATTCTTGTGGTACGAGACTCTAGCTTAGTTGAAGCTAAAAGTCGATAGTCTTCTAGAGTCCCCGAAGAGCTACTTCCTAGTTCCCCCTGCCTTGAAAATGAACGAGAGAATTATCGTCTTTACTCGAACAAGATCGGAATTCTATGCGAATAATGCTGGTTGTTATAGTCGTCTGGAGGGATCCTTCAACACCCCAATTTCTTGTCGGATGGAAAAAGAAAGAAAACCAGCGCTATGCACCTAGATCCGTTCCCAACCAGATGTCGTTATATAAACTTTAGGCAATGCGTGCGAAAGCAGTCGAGTTAAACAGAACGTGGCGTTGATATTTTAAGTTTCCAGGGTGATCCAAGTGTTTGTCTGAATAGGTGGCTATATATCAAGAGGGTGGATGAATGCGCTATCGATTAACAAAGTGCGAGAAAACAGAGCAGGATCGGGTCGAGGCGATTCTGAATAGAGTTTCCTTCGTCTTTACGGTGTCGGAAACTACCAAATTGTCCGAAATGGAGGGGTAGGATTGCAGGGTGGAGGTGGTGGGTTAGAGTGTTTTGAACCAGATGGTTGTATCGAAACGAGAATCGTTGCAGCCCCGGTCTGCCAAACAAGCGTTATAAGGACAACGATGAGGATCCGAGGAAGAAACAAGTAAAGCCGGTTGAATGATGATCGTAGAATATTTTTGAAGTTACGGAGTGGCGGAAAATGGCGACTGACTGTTTATGAAGAGGGAGAAATCCAATGGCAAATAAAGACGCTCTAGAATATGCAGAATATGAGACCCAAACCGATATGCTGTGCAACCTTGCTGTGCTAGAACTATGCTATGCTAGTCGAAAGCGCAAAAGAACGAACCCCGTAAAGAATAGAAACGAAAATGAGCGCAATGTCGATGCACCCGTCGAATATGCTGAATATGAATATAACAAAATGGGTATGATTTCGAAGGTTTAAATGCTAAGATAAGCTTTTTTTTTCTTTTTGGTATTTTTTTTTTTTACTTTTGTCCAAAGGGAGGATATGATAATGAAACGGTATGGTGAACGTCAGAACAAGATGCGACAGATATGATAGCCGAGGATATCGATAAACACACTGAATAATCTAGTGACAGTATATTCAATGAAGTTTATATAAGAGAGGAAAAAAGAAAGAAGGATAGTCTCAAAAACTAAGTTCCGAGGACTACGTGTGAGAGTTCTTAGGATTTTAGAGGAGACAATGGACGTTGGAAGGTGTGGAGGGTGGAATGGAATGCGTTGGGTGTATATGCGACTGGTGGTCAGGTTAAATGGGCAAGAAGGGGAAGCTGATCAGTAAACCTTGGGCAAGAGAAGCGAGAAAAAAAAAATAAAATAAAAAAGTAAAAAGTAAAGAGCGAGCACAGTGCAAGAAAGATATGGGACTGAAGCACACGCGCGCCAATGGGGTAGCTTGAAGACTTTTGAGCGAAAGGAGAGAGATAGACGGATAGTGGCAAGGAGGAAAAGAAACAGTTAAAGCAAATAAAAACCCCCCTTTGCGTCTACACCTCCTCTTCAATCGATGGTAGCGTTTTCCTGGGATAGACGTCAGAAAGACGATGCGATTTTGGAGATAAATTTTTAACAGAGAAAGTAAGAAAAAGATGTCAAAGGGAGAAGAGACGAGAATGAGGAGTGGGAGGGAATCTTTTTACTTACGGGATAGACAATGGGGTATGGGAGAGAAAGGTCTGGGTCCATCCCTATACTCAATCAAACCACAAGTACTCGGTGCTAGCGCAGCGGGTTGTGGGCGCTGGGTGCTGCAAGGAAGAGTACTGTAGGAAGGAAAGAAAAAAAAAAAAAGAATTTAATATCAAGGCGGGAGGGGGGGGAACGGAGTGGGTGTGCTGGCTGGATGCTTGTGGGCGGGCGAGTCGTCCTCTACCTTGAAGAAAATCAATCAATCATTTGAAGGAACGGGGCTCTGAAAAAGAAAATATTCAAAGGCAATTATGGGGACAGCCGGACGGACAGCTTCTACCACAACTTATTCCCGCTACTGGGCAACCCAGAAAGAAGGGTTTTGGGCACCAAGCGTCCAGAACGGATGTCCACAATTGGCTCGTTTGGACACGGGATGCTAGAAAAAAAATTTTGGGGTGAGAATGATTGAATCGAGTCTAGTTGCGGTTGCGTGAGGTCGGTGGACACATGTTGATTACGGAGCAGCAGGAGAAGAGAAAGTAAGAAAAAAGAAAAGGTAAAAGGACCTCAAGCTGCCTGCTCCTGCTGGGTACTACCAACGGTTCCTGTATCGACTGATATCGGCCTCAGAATGGCTGCTGGGCCGGCAATATCGAAAGGGCGAACATGCCGCTTGATTTGCATCCAACGCGGAAACGATCTATTTTCTCTGATTCCACGGGTCTAGCAGTTTCAAGTCCAGAATCCACCCAAGATAGACTTGTCGAAACTAATCTAGGGCGTGTTCGAATCGGAAAGAAATGAAAAAAAAGGAATAGCTGCATATATTGGACGGGGCCTCGGTGAAGGGCTGCGCTGGGCTAACCGGACCCGGTTGGTCAATTAAATCTGAATTCCACCACCAGAAAGCATCCTGGCCAGGCGGTTTTATTGTCAAACGTCTGGCCCTTTTTTACACAAATGGAGAAAGAAGGACGGAGACATGGCCCGCCACTTCAAGCCAAAGATAACTCTTTTCTTGCCCTTCCCTGTATAGTCGCTTCAATTCATTCGCGATACTATGCACGTGTATCATGGCGTCTGTGAGATTGCCATTACGATTCTATATCTTTTCTATTTACTTGTTATTTTCCTCGTTACGTGCCTTTTTGGTTTCATCGGCAGGCTAACGCTACTGATGTACACACGTTTTGCCATGCCTTACGCGATAGGTGGTTCGCATCTCGGGTTTTGTCCACGATACACATTGTACCAAGCAGGTGCAGCGGTTCCTTTTTCCTTTCTTTTCTTTTCTTTTCTCTCTTCTCAAGAATGCAGGTCTAGGGTGCCATGCAGATGTTGGTTTCTTGTGTGGCAGGCAGGCCCAACTCAATTCCATGCAAGAATCAATGCCCTCATTCCTTCTCCTCTTCGAATCGAGCTAAACGAGCGTTGGCTGCCCCCCATTCTTAAAGCACAGAAACCCTTTTGTCCAGACTACAAAAAAGAAAAGAAAAAAAAAAAAAAAAAAAAAAAAAAAAAAAAAAAAAAAAAAAAAAAAAAAAAAAAAAAAAAAAAAAAAAAAAAAAAAAAAAAAAAAAAAAAAAAAAAAAAAAAAAAAAAAAAAAAAAAAAAAAAAAAAAAAAAAAAAAAAAAAAAAAAAAAAAAAAAAAAAAAAAAAAAAAAAAAAAAAAAAAAAAAAAAAAAAAAAAAAAAAAAAAAAAAAAAAAAAAAAAAAAAAAAAAAAAAAAAAAAAAAAAAAAAAAAAAAAAAAAAAAAAAAAAAAAAAAAAAAAAAAAAAAAAAAAAAAAAAAAAAAAAAAAAAAAAAAAAAAAAAAAAAAAAAAAAAAAAAAAAAAAAAAAAAAAAAAAAAAAAAAAAAAAAAAAAAAAAAAAAAAAAAAAAAAAAAAAAAAAAAAAAAAAAAAAAAAAAAAAAAAAAAAAAAAAAAAAAAAAAAAAAAAAAAAAAAAAAAAAAAAAAAAAAAAAAAAAAAAAAAAAAAAAAAAAAAAAAAAAAAAAAAAAAAAAAAAAAAAAAAAAAAAAAAAAAAAAAAAAAAAGAGAGAGAGGGCCAATACAAGAGATAGTGTTTGAGAATACTGTATGAAGGGAGATGCTGATGTCGAACTGCCTTCCCTGCATCTTCTCATGCTTCATGATGCTGAGGATAAAACTCGGCAGCGGATAAATCTGCAATAACCCAGGGAAATTTACCAGAGCAAGGCGATGCGTATCGAATGAGGTATTCTTCCGCTATGGAGAGCTATCAACCCCGTACCTCCTTCTATCTCTCAAGCAAGAGAGAAGGAGAGAAAAGTTGGAGTGATAATCATCTTCCTTTTTTGATAACGCTACCATCAACTTAAGCTCAAGATACATGGCTAATTTGCAAGGGTTTATTGATGCGGAAAGATGTCGCCAGCAGACCAAAAACTCTCGCCTTATCTTTTTTAAATTTTGCCCTTTTCCTACTCACCACGGTGGTTGCTTACTATATGCTTGACGGGCTTTTGTCAAACCTTCGTCCCACTATTAACCGGCCCAAGAGATGTCGACATTGTAACAAGCAAGCCGGTGCCGAGCGATATCTCTTGATCCACCGCCCAGACAAAAAACTTGGGAGAAATTATGCAGCTAGTGCATGAGGGATGCGATAATAACCCCAATTACCCCCCTTCATAATTAATCCTCAAACCCTGGCAGCAAGCAGGTGAAAGAACCTTGCGTGTTGCTTGTACCATGCATACGGCTCTATCAGAATCCCGTCAGCGAAAGGGGTACAAACAGATATCTCCAGGTATAAAAGAGAAAGCCATATAGCTTCTCTCTGTCGCTCCTCTTTATCGAGCTTCAAACCCCCGACCGACATGTAACTCTCGAATCCGAGTTATAATTGATAGAGGTGATCCAATTTATTATCGCCAGAGAACCCTGATTTCTATTCCCCGTGTGTGACATGTGCACGAGTCACGGAGCCGCCGGCTGACCTTTCTTTCCCCATGAAAGAGGATCGCAAATCTCCAAGTACCGTATCTCGACCCACGCACGAATCAATATCCAGACAAATAACCGAACCACTTGGCCGAAATGAGGAGACCCTTTGGAGATGAAAGACTACGAGGAACCCACCCCTCCGATAGAGAAAAGCCTATTCACTTTCCCACTCTTCTTCTTCTCCCTTTTTTTTTTTTTTCGTCTCCCTTTTGTGTGCTGCACGGAGCTTCCAAAATGCCCCCCACCTACAAACCATCTTTTCCCCAAGGTCCCCACCTTCCTTTTCATTGTGGTTCCTCTACCCAATCCTTGTGCATGCTTGGATATCCGTCCAATCAAACGGCCGTTGGCCGTGCCAGCACGAGTAATCTATTCGAGAAATTGGCGTCCAGAGGCGTCCCCAGGACCAATCAAGTGGGTTCGCTTCGGCTATCCTGGCAGACGGTTCACAGATTCGATTGAAGTTTTTTTTTCTTCTTCTTCGTCCGTTTCTCACCGTTCGTTTTCGTTCCTTTTTCCTGCTTAATCTTACCCGGCCCCACTATTGGTCTCGACAGAAGAATTTTTGCATTTGGTGCCACATGCTCGCTGCTCTCTCTCGCGAGGGAATTAAGCAGTGCTGAGCGTGTCGATAACGTGATTAGATTCCGCCAGTTCGGCTTGAGAAGGCAACATCCTTCCTGGTTGTCTATCTCTGACAACACCTGCGGCTCAATTCTGTCGCTTTCGCGAGAACCTCTCTAGCGGCGCTCAATCAATCCCGTAACCAACACAACATGCAACAGAACCACTCGCATCACCTTAAATATAAAATTAGATCTCTCTTCGATCTTCTGTATCCTTGGGATGAAGTGAGGTTAGAACAAAGCACCCGATGATCATTCCCTTAACTGCTTTAAGACGCAGGGTGCAAGCTCCTCGATTCGAAATGCTTTTCCCACTTGGCCAAATATGCACCCGACAACTTTCCCAATATATTGACCTTCTTTGTACATGTTAGCAAGCATCAAGATTCTTAATTCGGAATCCCCACTCTAACGGATTGTGGTACGTCACGTGATGGTCAGAACGACATACTTACAAGTACAGCTTTGGCTCACCGCTCGCCGGCTAGACACTATCTCGTGGAGCTAAACTGCATGGCTTCGATACCCTCCTGCTTCCAGGGCAGATGACCGACATGGGCGACGCTTACGAATAACGGGCATCGCTCGTTTCTTAGCTCTGCCCCTTCAATTCCAAGCCTCGCGGCCTTAATAAATGATTCGGCTAGGATACTGAAAATGAGCTCATTGGCTAGCTAACATTTATACTCCCTGGAGCCCCAGAAATTCCTGGCAATGATCTTCTATCAACCGGGCCGATGGCCTTTCCTTTGAGAACAGCGCATGCCAGGCAGTAACACGAAAGACCAGCCCTGCGTCTACCTTCATTATGTGCATAGGCCGAATAAGAACCTATATCGAATCAACTACTATTAACCCTGCATTAAGATAGAGTGTCCTCGACAATTGGAGAAAAACAGCACTCCAGAGGAGTCAGCTCATATTTACACAAAGTTTCTTCCGTGAAACGATGCTCCGTGCTACCCCTCATTGTCCTGCAAATGATAGTCACACGTGTTTTAGGAGACCTGGGATACGAGAGAGAATTCTCTTGTCGGCGGGGCCCTAGCTCGCTAGGGTTTCTATACTGCAAGCCTCCTGGGACTGTTCGTACTACGAGCAAGTATTAGAATCGACGGATATTTCCGTTCCAGACCCTACACCGACAAAAAAAGGCCGCCTCGATTTATATATCCTGGATGAAATTTATACATATATACAACACGTTGCTCAATTGTACTCTCGCCTCAGGCTACTGTCGATATCGTTCTCTGCATCTCAAAGTAAACACGACTAAACCGGTTCTATTGTGGCCATTTAATACGAGTGGCAAGTGAGTTGTCCAATGCTGACGAGGTTTGCTGTGCGTTGAAGATCATCAAAACGACGGAGCTAAGCATCGAGCATTATCTAATCACCTGCATATCCTGATTGGCGGGTTTCTCATTTCGACCTAACATCGAGACACGCGTCTACCAGAGATGAGGCTACAACATCCAGTCTCTGCACGCCTACAGCATACTACATACAGCCAGGACAACGAAGAGATGTCGACACATATCGTGACATTCAAAGACGGTTTACCCGAAAGTCCCAAGCATTTTTCCCCTTGACAACCTGTCAGGGTTCATCAACAAAGGCGAAGATCGAGTAATTAGCTGTCCATCGATGACATCCAACCAGTCGTGGACTTCTCCACACCCTCTTCGCATCTGTTGTCCGAGACGAAAAGAACATTTCTGATAGCATGTTAGATAGGGAAAAAACGAGAAAAAAAAAAAAAAA
>LDUD01000035.1:267452-295703 GCA_012184295.1 Dactylella cylindrospora
TCGTGCCCGCATGCATGAGGAAGGCGTGTACGTTAAAGAATTTATAACCACCTCTTCCTCAGCTAACCAGCCACTCCTTGTGTGGTTGCATCTGTGGCGTTTCAGCTTTGATATTCATGAACGGGTGCAAGGCAGCTACTTTTAATTTGCTGTAAAATTTGTATGGAGAAACCAGCCCACCGCCTAGGCAAGAACGGGACCCGACCGCGACCCTTCTCCTCTCCCACTGAAAAGCAAAAAGAGAGGAAGGAAAAAAAAAAAAAAAAAAAAAAAAAAAAGAGAGAGAGAGCGGCCTCCGTAAAAAGTATAAGACGAAAGGCATCCAGATTTTGCCGTGAACGGGGAGACACGAAAACAAAAGAAAAGAAAACGCCGAAGAAATGCTTACAAGGACCGCCTCCAAGTATATTACTCATCTGTGTCCGTCTAAATTTCTTCTTTCAGTCACGTAAATAATAGTTAGTAATAGTTATGATTCTAAACCTGGCCGTATAATTTGCACCTGCCCGGTATATATTTATATCTTTATATTGAAGGCGAGGTTTAAACAGCGACAACACGAATTTCTCGTCGTACCAGTAGCGAATCGAGCCCACCCCGTTTTTCTTTTGATATATTTTTTCTTTTAATATATGCACCTTGCCGTTGGTGGGCCTTACTCCGGATTATCCTTATAGGTCTTACTGGGTCGCCTTGTATTCGTTTCTTTCTCCGCTTCTTCCTTACATTTACATTCACAGTTTTTTCCCCCTCCTCTCGTACTCGTCTCCTTACGCATCAGGATACGCTCAACTGTTAAGGAGCGTTCCCCGAAAAGGCCCGCATGGGAAAAGGAGTACCACAGCCACCATTGAACTAGACGGGAATTTGAGGAAACACGAAACCAAAAGAGAAACCGGCGTACTAGAGGAAAATTACAAGGGACTCACCCTTAAAAATATCTTGGGAGATAGAAATTTGCTTTCAATTCGAACTTGCATGAGAAACGAAATCAGATGGTCGTGCTCGCCAGCCCACACAGACGCGGCAACATCCCTCTGTCCCGCGAATGCACCTATGGAAGACCGCGGCCACGAAACTGAGTGCCGTTAACGGGATGCGTGGATTTAGGGACAAGATCAAGGGAACGAAGACGAAGCTGCTGAGGAGGGATAGTAAGGATTCAACCGAAGAAGTTCTAGCCGCCCGACCAGCTAAATCTGCCAAAGGGGCTGTAGGCGGGAGCGGTGACGATGGAGGTGCGGGTTCAGTTGGAAGTTGGGGAAGAAAATCGAAACGACAGAGCATAATGGGGAAAGAGGCATCGAGATCCGACAACAGCCTGACGGCGAATAGCGAGAGAACCGTCGATACTAACGAACCACAAACGCCGACTGTAGTCACGGCAAACGGGAATGGTGATGTCCTGATTGAGGGCGGATCGGCCCCGAAGAGGAGAAGTGGAGAGTGTCAACTCGAGGATGATTTTCAGCCACAGTTGGCATCTTCAAAGCCTCCTCTATCACCGGATCCGTCCTCAACTTTATCTGAAGACCAACCTTCACCCACCTCCCCAGTACATCCCGTCACCGATGTTTCTGCTGTGGCACCAACGACTACGGATCAATCTGCCGTCACTGATGCCAATCGCGAAATTCCAGTCGTCCTCGTTCAGAAGGATAGCTCCGATTCTAAAGCTGGTATTTTGGGGCTAGAGGATCAACCATCCCAATTGCCCGAAAAGCCGCTAACTGAAAATGAAACCTCGCAACTTCAACCACTCCAATCGAACAACCTTCCCTCTTCAACACCCTCCGAGGAACGTGTAGTCGGAAATATAATTTCTCCTGCAGCTTCAACTCAGATCCCGCAATCGGAGAAAAGCACTGGAACCGATACCACCGCTAATTCCACAAGACCGAAAAGAACATACCAATTATCGGATACTGGCAGCATCAACACAACGAACCCTACCGTTATTGCGCGCCCGCATCATCTATCGGATTATCAATTCCCTACAGATTCTTCTGGTCTTCGGACGGATACTGGGTCAACCACTCTAAGCCAATTGCAGCGGAGTAGTAGCCGGACGTCGATATCCGCCCTCGAAACCGCTACACAGGAGGCCTCTAAATCAATCGATAGTGGAAGGAAAGACTCAATTCCTAGCAAGGGTCTGAATATACAGGAAACGGCGGTATATACGAATACGCCACCTCAGCCTCTAGTGCCCACGCCTCTGCATGCACCGGTACCCGTCCCTGCTGTTCCAGAGGCTGCACAAACCTTAGATACCGTTTCAGAAATCGGTTCATTGAGTCGGAACAGTTCCGTAAAGCACCCCAGACCTACCCTTATCACCCCTTCCAATTCGCGGAGAAAGCAGAACTTCTCATTCTCGAGGAGGCAATCGTTAATACACGCGTCCGATACCGGGCTTCTCCGTTCCTTGTTGGAACAAGAGTCGACATCCCCTACATACTCGAAGGAAAGTGGTTCCCACATACAGCTTGTCCCCGTTCCGATGCCGCACGGCGGCCACCAACCTGGGACCCGCAAGGTCTGGGTCAAGAGGCCCGGTGGGTCTCCGACACAGGTCATCATTATCGAGGACGATTTCGTGGATACGGTCAGGGATCTATGTTTAAGGAAATATGCGAACGCTCTAGGACGGCAGTATGATTCGCCCGATTTAATGATAAGAATATTGCCATCTGTAAAACCACAATCAGCTCGAAGGCAGCAGATAAATTCAAATCCAACCCACACAGACCGGCTACTACAGCCCGACGAAATATTAGCCCAGATCTTGGATGACTATTACCCAAATGGTCAGGCAGCAGAGGATGCCCTGGTGGTAGAAGTTCCACAGCAGCAGAGGTCACGAACACCGAGACCTTCACCAGGCCCACATTCAATGTCTTATGCCTACGGTCAGAATATGCATGACCTACAGCTCCCTGGAGAGGACTACTTTACACCTGGCGGAATTGTCCCTTCAGTGCCCCCTTCACAACCCGGAACAGTTAGATCAGCGCATAATATACCCGCTAACCCAAGTTCCTTGGCAAGCTATATGGCTAGCTCGCCTCCTCCTTCCTCACCCGGGCACCGAACTATGAAACGCCCCGGCCCCGTCCGTATGACCACTGCATCTCCAGGGGGCAGCACGAGCAGCTCTGTGCAAGGCGGTGGGGGAGGGGTCATGCTAATGCCCCGTGGTGGTGGCGGACCCGACAGAACTAGGAGTAATAATGAAGCACCTTCATCTCCTGCCATCCAACCACAAATGATCGCCCTTCCATCGTCTCCTGGTCTTGTTAAGCCACAGACCGAGAAGCCAGAAAGCCCTGGAGCAGTCCAACATGTAGCATCCCCAAATGCTATTCAAAAACCACCTCCAAAACCCAGGGAGAGCTTCCCAGTGTCAATTGGAACGTTGGATGGACAAGTTCCCGCCATCAATGTCTTGATAGTCGAGGATAACATTATCAACTTAAAATTACTGGAAGCTTTCATGAAGAGGCTAAAGGTCAGATGGGCAACTGCAATGAATGGCCGTGATGCAGTCACGAAGTGGAGGACGGGTGGCTTTCAGTTGGTGCTAATGGATATTCAACTGCCAATAATGAATGGTCTCGATGCGACAAAGGAAATTCGTAGATTAGAAAGACTGAACGGCATAGGTTCCTTCTCCTCGAGTCCCTCAGCTCCGGAGGAGAAGCTGTCTGGAACCGATAAGCTTGATAAGTCCTTAGTCTTCAAGGGATCCGTTATCATCGTGGCTTTAACGGCATCATCACTGCAAAGTGACAGGCACGAAGCGCTCGCGGTCGGCTGCAACGACTTCTTGACAAAGGTATGCGCTATCCTTCGAATTATAAATCTGCTTGTTCCCCCACTAACAGATACAACCGTATAGCCTGTGAATTTCACCTTCCTAGAACGTAAAGTCATGGAATGGGGTTGTATGCAAGCCTTAATCGACTTTGAAGGCTGGCGTAAATGGAGAGACCTTGCCAGCAAGTCGACCGCCTCTGGTAGTAAAGCCCCCAAAGGTGGCCGTGGAAGTAAGGTGAACGCGAAGGAGAAGGAGAGGACGATCGAGGATTCATCTCCGCCACCCCCGGCGCAGCCACAGCCTCAATCTTAGTTGGATTTTTCTCGTGGCGCCCCGAATGGCGGCAGTGGTCCCCGCGATTCAGGCCCCTCAGTAGTGGAGAACAGTGATAGTACGGAGCGGATGAGCTCCGAGAGTTCTGCAGCTGATGATGAGAATGAGGATGCAAGCTCGTCTTCGAAGAGTTGACGGCACACGCCTTGTTGCTTGGAGGATGCAGCCGGTGCACTCCCAAATTATCAACTCTGTTGGATATCAGAATTGTATCAGTCCAACGGGAATAAATTACAAACATGATACCTCGAAATATCATATAAACTCATTAAACACACCACATTATAGTCGCTACATATAATGCGCGGCTTTACCTTAACTCCCCTACATACATACCTCGGTTGCTACGATTGGGTGAAAATGCATACCTGGTCTTTCTGTTCTTTGCGTATGGGGGCATTTCGGTCTGTATCTATGACTATCATTCTTATTTCAATGTGCGCCTTTTTTCCTTTCTTTTTATAGTACGGCCCTACCCCCACTTACGGACATATTCATTAGAGCAAAGAGGCTCGACTCTTGTATATACATAAGAGATATCTTTCCTGCGTGGTAACTCCTTTTCTCCATGCTCACATATGCGTTTCTTTTTCTTGCCTTTTTTTTCTAGTAAAGTTCCTTTTCGAGCTTGCATGACCAAGATGTTTATTACCAAACGGTGTTATTGGGAGGGACATACATCATAATTACAATAATGTTAATTGTATTGGGAGGGCTCTTGAGCTCTTGAGCCTTTTGCTAGACTCGGCAATGAGCTATTCGAAAGACCCCGTGGTCTGAGGTACCTCTTTTGCTAATATAGGTGTTGTATGATATGTGTAACCGCCATCTTCTCTCGTGAGAATTCAAGAAATCGAGTGCCTGAACATATAAACATTTTGGCGTGTTGGTTGAACAAAAATAGCGCCCAATGTTTTTAGGTCGCGTTCGCAGAAGGAAATTTAAACCTACTAGTCCTAGGGCAGCTTGCTTATGCAACAGTCTTCGAGGTATTGATCTGAGTATATAATACATACGTCTGGGCCGACGCTACATCGGTGTTACACAAGTTTCCGACTTGAAGTTATCTAGGCAATCAGAATACGTTGATACGCAATATCGCGAGTATACAAGTAACTCTGATTACCGCACGCCGCTGCGAGCAATTACAACACTACCAACACATATATTATCTTCTCGTCAGGACTCACTGACACAGCTATTCACTCCTTCTCATCCTTGCGAATTCCTTGGAAAGCGCCTTAATATCCTACGTTCAATATTTAATCTCCTCTCTACTTCACACCATCTCTCAGAATCAAGTCCCCTCCAACTCCCTAAAATGTCAACCTTCGAAGCCAAAAAAGGCTTCGCACTCTCCCAAATCCGCACCCTCTCCACCCTCTCCCCCAACCCCGACTGGCAAACCTCCTGCCCTCAAACCGACGCAGGCGACCTCCCCAAAGCCACCATCGACACCGTCCTTCAAAAAGTAAACCAAGTCCTCCGCCGGCACCAGCAACTGGTCTACAGCTCCATGGCCATCGACCACGTCTCCGAACAGCTCGACACGCTCTACTTCCAAGCCGCGTCCAAATCCCGCGGCGAAGACAGCGATGAATCGAACGCCCTCAGCGGTCGTCTCGACCTCACGCGAACCGCGAATATCGATCTACTACCGGAATCGTGGCCGTCGTCGACGGAAGGAACCGAGGAGGATCGCGAGGCGTATAGGGAGCTGCTGAGCGGGTTGTCGGGGATGGCGGCCGCGGTGGAGAATATTAGGAAGAAGCATGCGGAGCTGTTGAAGGTTAGGAGGAAGCTGGAGCCGTTGGAGGATGCGGAGAGGAGGGTGCAGCCGAATTTGGTGGGGAGGGATAGTGAGATTGTGGGGGAGTTGAAGAGGATGAGGGTTTTGGCGGCGAAATTGGCGAATGCGATGGAGGAGAGGAAGGGGGAGTTGAGGAGGGAGGCGGAGGGGAGGGGGATGGTTGGGTAGATTGGGAGGGGATATCCCGGCTTGTAGGATATTGAGTGGTGTTTATTATAGTTCTAAGGACTGTAATTGATGATAGGAATGCTAAGCCCCCGATATTCAATTAGTGGCGCTGTCGGTTTGTATTTGGATTCTTCAGTGGATTAAATTCCTCAGCCAAGTGGAAGCGTCGCAGTTAACTTTAGTAAGCCGTGTGTCTAAGGGTTGGCTTCAGCTATTTCACTCCTGAAGCCCATATTTGGGTTACTATTCCTACAAAATATGAATGATTCTTTGGGAGAGGCTAGTCTACGAGACAAAGTACTATTGCTCCTTTTTTAATAGCCCAATATCATTGCGGTATTCGCAAACCGCTAGGCTTTAGGCCTCAGCCCAGGTCCGTAGCGCGAGGTATTGCTATTCTTCGTGCGACTGCCCTTAAATTCACAAAATACAGAATGGGCACCTTGTTAAAGTGTCCAGTTCGACAGACAGCGGATAGGTCTTCCACACGTATGTAAGTATATTTACATTCCGCTTTAATATATACACTTTTAACTTCTTCCTTCTTTCAACATTTCATCCCTGAATAGACTAGTAGAATTGATTCGACAAAGTAAAGCACGGAAGCAATGCGCCTGTATAACGCCGTATATTTGTATGGATAGTCAAGAGCGACCTTGGGGGTCCATTTGAGACCGTGCGTTGTAATGTTTGAGAGTGCGATAATACAATGCTATGGTGAGCAGTTGGTAAAGTTTCGCGGTAGGGAATAATCGTTCGACGGAAACCTAAACTACCCAAAAGGTGTATCGCGGGCTCAATCGTCGTATCCTTCGGGTATAACTCTTGGTCCAGATGGAACTATAACGAAAGTTCTAGCTGTTAGCACTCGGGCCATCCATTGACACCAACTCCCGGTAATCGTTGAACAACATTGCAATAGTACACAAATAAAGGAGCTCAAACTGAATGAGAAACATACTCGGATAAGTACCCGGAATCTCTGGCGGAGTCTTATAGCCAACTTTCTTTCTCGCCCATGGAACAACAATCAGGAAGACCGGAGACCAGCTTCCGATGAAGATGGACCAGAAGATCGCAGGGTTGTTGTGGGCGTGATAGCGGGCCCATTGGAGGGGATTGCGGTAGAGGCGGGGGTAGAGGAGCGGCATTGTGACCGTTTTGCGTACCCGGAGTTGATGGGGAGAGGATGGTGGAGGAAGGAAGTGGTGAGAGACAGGCAGCCAGTTGGGTGTTGTTGTGAGGTCAGGCGAAAATGGGAAGCGGTGATTGGTCAATTGGGTCAGAACGGTGGTTTGTATGTGAGGATTAGATTTTGCCGTTTTCTTGAACCATAATTTAGCCAGCTAAAGCTAAACCAGATATCAAAATCTCGACAACTTTATCCTAGCTATTCGAGCTCTACCAAAAGGACTAAAACCCTTTTCCGAACGACCTCGATACTCGGCAGGATGGTCGTCCGCCTTCGTCTCGCCCGGTTCGGTACCCGTAATAGGCCGCTTTACAACATTGTCGTGGCTCAGGCCCGAACGGCGAGAAACAAGAGGCCAATGGAAGTTATCGGCACCTACGATCCTATACCGAAACCTGATCCCGACGGAGATGGAAAACCGTTCAAAGATATACAGCTAGATGTTGCTAGAGCGAAATATTGGCTAGGTGTTGGGGCTCAGCCAAGCGATCCCGTCTGGCGGTTGCTTGCTATGGTATTTCTGCCCCTCGTATCTTGTAAGAGGATCGTAATTAAGGACGATAGCTAATAAAAGGGGTGGTACAGTTCGGATTAATAGAGCCGCAATGGAAGATTACAAGAATACCGGCTCAGCAGGCGGATAAAGTTACCTATGAGAAGGCACGAAAGGTCAAGATCATCCAGGACTCAACCCCGAAACCCACCTCTACTTGAACGACAAACCTGAAAATTTGCATTTCCGAAAAGCACTACGGCGTTACGGTTTGAGGGGCGAATTATTGTTCCAGTCCTTTTTTTTTGTACGATATTTGAACGAGCAGCCACCCGGCGGTATATAGTACAATTTGCAGCATTAAAAAGATAAAAAGTCGATACCCAGCTGCCTCTCTGCAATCCACCAAAACGCCAGCCATGCCATAAAATACACCAAGGAAACTTTTTACCATACTGCCCTCGCAGGGTCAATCATCCATTTGTTCACCCGCACTTCCGTCTTCTTCATCGCTATCGGCATCGCTGACCAACGGATCTCTCGGTTCCAATTCGTCCATATCTTCCAATTGAGCCCTCGTCGGTATTCTCGGCAGTGCAATATCGCACACCCGCTCCTTAGTTAAAAGGTCATCTATGAATTCATCAACATATGTTAATCGAAATCCGGATTGTGTACGCAGCCGCAGTTTTCGGTAGTCGGACATTAGCGGTTCGAGGGTTTTGAAGACTTCGGCGGCGGGCCATGTGAGACGGATGTAGAAGGCTGCCAGAGCGCGGAGGTATCTATGAAGTAAAAAGCGATATTAGACCTTGAACAAATGGTTTATCGGTGGGTTGGCCATGTGGCGGGGGATATATATGTACATACTTGAATTCATCGTCTTGTAGATATTCTAATACGATATCTCGCTCCGGGTTAAGCTGTAATAACTTGAGGATCAAGCAGATGAATGCTGTGGGTTTCTGGTTTGCATATTGGCCGCCAACGTAAGTTAGGTCTACAGCTCGGTCTAGCAGCGTTGCAGCTAGGTATTGGCGATTTGTTAGTAGTCTTTAATGCATCCATATGACAGGTAATTACGCATACCGTTTAAACCCCATGCTTGCTCTTTCCAATACATAGAATCGATTATACGTTCCCTATAACAAGGGCTTAGTAAAATATAGTAAGATATGGGGAGTAAATACTAGATCGCACCTTATAATCTTCTCTATCAGCAGCAGAGGATTCATCGAGTGGATCGTAGGTCCGTCATATAAACCTCTGCTATCCAGCATCGCCTTCGCGTCTGGAAGGTCCGCCATTTTTGACATTTTGAAGGGTATTTGCTCCAGCTGAGCTTCGATATCGACTTGATATACTTCAGCGACCGAGAATTAATTGTTTTCAAAGCTGAGGGAGCTTTCGTGTGGTCGTATAGCTCGTGGCAGCTTGTAGCTTTGGTGTTTGGAAGAATTCAAATTGAATTGCTCACAACACGCGACTAAAAAAAATTATATCGAGTGCGCAGCTTTCAATATTTAACCTTTGCTTCTTCTTCTTCATCACCATCCTCTCTCTCGATCGACCACCATTAGAGCTTATCAGCCATAGACCTATTGAAGCAATACCTCCCCGTCGCATTAGCTACACGCAGTAGCTCCAACCACCACCATGGCCCGTAACTCCGAAAAAGCCCAATCAATGCTCTTCCGCTTCCGCGAGCAACAAGCCGCAGACCTCGGAATCATCGACGCGGGACGAACCCGCCGTCCCAAAGCCATCACCGAAATAACCTCCATCCCTTCCTGCGAAAAATGGCGCGGTCAGGTCGTCAAAGAAATCTCCCGCAAAGTCACAAAGATTCAGGATCCCAGCTTGTCCAACTATCAGATTCGAGATTTGAACGATGAGATCAACAAGCTGATGAGGGAGAAGCACATGTGGGAGGTTCAGCTGCGGAATTTGGGGGGTCCGAATTATATGAGGTTCGCGGGGAAGATGACGGATGAGGAAGGGAGGGAGATTCCTGGGCATAAGGGTTACAAGTATTTTGGAAGGGCGAGGGAGTTGCCTGGTGTCAAAGAGCTATTCGAGGAATTGCAGCCGAAGAAGGACGATAAGGAGGCGGACGAAAAGAAGAGAGTTTTGTCGGAGATTAGAAAGAATGTGGATGCGAATTATTATGGGTTTAATAGGGACGAAGAAGATGGGACGTTGTTGGCATATGAGAAAAGGAAGGAAGAGGAGAGCATGGCGGCAATGGCGAAGACGGGTGCAGGAGAACCGGCGCCGGGGTGGGAGCCACTGCCGGCAAGCATAAAGGTGCCGACGAAAGAAGAAGTCATGGAGTTTTTGTTAGAGAGGAGAAAGAGGAAATTGCTGGATGGGATAGTATAGAGTAGTCGACGGAGACCATACTCGATTCCGCTTTGCTTTTTAATGATAGACGAGATTGATACCCAACGCGATGCATGTACGATATGATAGATAATGAACAAAAGCAGTTTACTTGGAGATTAAGTTGGTCTTTATTGTCGATATAGTGGTGCTACTCCGTAGCTCGACTAGCTTTATGAGCTGCTCTCTCCGCCTTCAGAGCTTTCCTCATTTGATTCGCACTCACGCCTTCGCTCGCTTCTTCCCGAATCCTCCTTTCCAGAGCCTCATTATCTACATCGTCTAGAATAAACCTTCCTAGGTCTCCCGCTCTATACCTTTGTATCAGCCATATTGCAGTTGTCATTACATCTGGCACGCCACCCTTCGCCAGCCTTCCTGTTCGCAAAGCTGTCGCCGCCAACAACTTGTTGATGTCATTCGTTGGTGGATGATAAGTAGCATATAATTTCGGATTTACCAAATTGATCCGAAAGAGTAGGTAGTCGCATAAAGTTATGGGATCTATGACTGTGTCTTTTACACACCCTACTAATGCGAGCTTTAACATGGTTGAAGAGTTCGGAACGTAGGGGATGAAGACGCCGGGGGTATCATAGAGCATTATATCCGGACTCGAGCATATGCGAACTGTAGTTCCTATGCTTCGAGTTACACCAGGTTGGCCTCCTGTGATAGCTGCCTTCCCTTTGTTCATGCCGACACGGCGTAAGGCGTTAAGCAGGGAGGACTTTCCAACATTCGGCATGCCGACTAGCATCATCCGAGTGCCAGTGATGTTGTCCGCCGACTTTGCAATCTCTGGGTTTAGTAGTTTTTTAGCCAAGTAATATATATAACTATAGGGATATTTGTTACCTTTGGCATATTGAATGATTTTCTTGACGTCTTTGCTAGATTTACAGTCGCAAAAGAGAACATTTTGAGGTCTATGCCAGCGCCTTATTGTTTCTCGTGTCTGTCATTAAGTCGACGACATTTCTCTACTCCTCAAAGGAGGATACATACATAATCAGCTTTCTGTACCCCCTAGTAAGAAATATTGCAATATATCCCTCGTAATAGTGCATTAGTTATACCTTCTCGTCTAGCGACTCGGCCCCTAAATCCCTCTTTGTATAAACAACAATTCGTTCCCGCCCCACAAGATGCTTTTCGAACATGGGGTTTCGGGACGATAGAGGTACACGATAATCTCTACATTCGATTATGAGTTCGACAGATCCGAGGAGTTGCCGCATCTTATCCAGACCAGCTTTGTGGTGACCGAGAAAGTAAGATTTTACAATGTTGTCTAGTTGCGGGAAACCGCGCCGCGGTTTAAAGGCTGTAGAAGTCATGACGACGGAGGACGAGCGGTCATTTGACGGGAAGGATGTGAAGTTTGGATTTAGGATGAATATATGAGCCCAAGTGTCAAAGTCACGGTTGTTGAGGTGAGTGAGCGAATTCAAAGAGCTCTCCAAATTGGTGCTCAAGGCCGACTACCGTCGATATCAAGAAGTAAATTTCTGTGTACATGTGTTGAAGCTGGGAAACACCACAATGCGGCGCGGCGTTTATAGCTCCCGATCACACGCGCGTGATCTAATGCGAATCCTCCTTGTATAAAGATTAATTTAATAGCTCGGATTGAAGGTGCCGACGGAATAAACATATACATACCATTGAATTGAATCGAGTGAAGTTGGCATGCATGCAAAGCCCGGCTGTTATCGACATCCCGACCCTGTAAAGGCGTATAAAACTTTTTTTAACGTTTTCGGTCTCCGACGTTTGGGAAGGCCAATCATAAAAGGACCTATCGTCTGCCAAGCACCCAGGATATCGATTACCGAACGCTACGGGAATCAGCATACATCCGGGTATATGAAGAAACTTTTAAACGTGCAGTGCGTCGATGTCCAATCCCAGCTAGTTTTTTCCTGCCGGCCGGGGTGCACGAGTAAGCACACCTGTAGACTTCTCCGAGCTTAAGAGGTACATTGCAATTAGGGACACGAGTACTCTCTTCCTATCTTAATCCGTAATGCATTATCTTCAAAAGGATTACTGTGAAATGCCACCTCTATTGAATCCAAGGTTTCGATTGTAGACCCTTGTAGGACAGCCTGCGATAACCTCGAGCCCAGCAAGCAAGCTTTGGCTCATCACGTCAGACAAGGTTCCAGAACACTGATGTCACAATGCAGGCAGGCACTACCACCTGTTCACCCCTTCCGGTCTGAACCTACCTGCACCAAGAAAAGAATTGGCGGCCGTTGAAAAGCTCTACAGCAGGTCCCTCGACTAAGAATTGCAAGTCTGCCTTGCGGCTTGGCCGTAACTCCTTTTGGAATTTGGTTTTGCATGTCCCTGTCGCTCTTCTGTCTTCTCAACACGCAATTTGCTTGACTTTCAACATTTTCAACATATGCAGGTCGAGATGTATCTTGCAGGAAAGAAACAAAAGAAAAAAAGAAATGCCCTTTCATGAAAAGTAAAAACTTTTTTTTTTTCTTGTTCGGAGATATACTTCCTTGCCGAGATAGCATTCGCCCAGTATCCGTGACACGTTCTTTATCGACAACTTAATATTGGTTGATTCGCCTGCTAGGCTAAGCGTGTGGAATCGTTAAACTGGCTAGTGATCCAAAGCCTGCGGGCTTACGACTTGGGCTTCATATCGATCTCAAGTTCAAAGATTGTACCTGTAGCCATATTTCACAACTAGTGTCTGCCTCTCCCCACTTTCGGATATACCCTATATATACCTTGCTTCAAAAAATTCTTTATATTGCTCTTATTTCGGAGGCGAGTTACCTTAAGGCTTAGTGCCTTCTCATTCCGTTTTTAGCAAATCTAAGCTATCTAATATCAACCTCTCAAAATTCAGATATGACCAGCATGATCTGAATAAAAACCAGTTTTAATCCCACGATATAGGTTCTTGGAGCAGTTCAACAGCCTTGCCTTGGCTCTGAGCGTGCCTAGAACAATCTCTACAGGGTTTGGAAAGTCAAAGGTGTTCGCGTCTCTGTAATTCCTATGAAGAGCTATCACCAATCACCCTCTTAGACGCTCGATTTTACTGCCAATATTGCGTGCATAACTTGGCACTTCTGGGATGTTCCACCGACAACGGCAATATAAAAAAATCGGGAGGAAACACACCTGGCGTGGTTCCGATTAAGAAGCCAGGCGAAAATAAATATCAGACTCTATACCCTACTGTTCAGAACGGAAATCAGAAATTCTGATTGATAAACCCGGCAAATAACAGCTACCTGGATCGTGAAAATACACAGAAATACAGAAACAGGCCATATAAATAATCAGACGGAGACTATCCTTCCCGCACCTTTTGGCAATCGGGCTAGTATAATGTCCACGGGCGGTAACGGACACCAAACTCTCAGCGTTCCAATCATAGATTCTTCAAGATCATCCTCTCGAACTGAAGTAAACTCAGCAAACGACTCTTACCGGTCACGCGATCCCTTTTCAAAACCATCTTCTTTAAAAGAAGGTACTTCCATGTCCACGCCGCAATGGGGAGACGAATCTACTCCCTCCCCTCCGACAGACGAGGAGATGCAGACTCCCAATCCTAATTCTGCTCCTTTGGAAACCGCACAAAGCAGAACCAATCGCCGGAGAGGCAGATTGGCGACATGGTTTCAACCCGGTGGAGCCCTGAGACCGTTCAGGCTGATGAAAAAGGAGTTCAAAGCGAGATCTTCTATCTACCTGACCGATTGGCGTTTTAATCAGTTAATCCTAGCGAGTGCCGTTTTTTTGTTTTTCACCAACTTGCTACCGGGTATTACATTTGCGAGTGACTTGAATGCGTTAACTGGTTCAAATTATGGAACGATCGAGGTTGTATTCGCAACAGGGCTTTGTGGTATTATATTCGCATTGTAAGCGGGATTTGAGACTAGGGTTTCAATATCAGTAGTGCTAACTGTATAACCTAGGTTCTCTGCACAGCCATTAACAATTCTTGGGGTGACTGGACCATTCAGTATTTTGGCAGAACGAATATATGATCTATGCGTCCATAATTTACATGTAAGGTTATACCATCTGGTACTTAGTCGGTTATTCGGAACTGAGTTTTGCATAGATTCCATACTTACCCTTCATGGCTTGGACCTGCCTGCATTCAACATGGATGCTAATTCTCCTGGCCGTATTTAATGCTCACGACTACACCATGAAATATGTGACGACATTCTCGACCGAGATTTTTGCTTTGCTAAACTCGGTCATTTATTTCCACAAGGCGTGAGTTTCCCGGTGGTATTGGCGGTTTTCTAGGGAATAGTACATTGACATTGTCGCCTAGTGTCCAAGAGTTACAGCGGAATCATGAAAGGGTGTCTTTCGCATCTTTCCTCTACTCTGTTATCGGTTGCATCGGTACATTCTTGGTGGCAGTTTTTCTAGCCAGTGCAAACAGCTGGGCGCCATTGTTCCACCGATATGTCCGAATGGGATTATCCGAATACGCGGCAGCTATTAGCATCATCATATTTATCGGAATGCCTCAGATCGGCGAATTGAGAGATCTTGATAAACAGACCCTCAATGTTTCTAGTATGTACTAACGGTTAACCAAGCTGTGTTCAAAAGCGGGCGGACGCTAACACTCAAGGCAGCTTCTTTCAGGCCGACCCATCCGGGCCGTTCGAGCTTCATCGTCGAATTCTGGGAACTTGATATTGCATATATTTTCGCTGCTATGATCCCAGCCCTTATCGTTACGACTCTATACTTCTTCGATGTCGAAGTTTCAACTATTTGCGCGACCTTGCCGCGCTATAACATCCGAAAACCGCGTGCTTACGCTTGGGATGTCATGCTTCTTGGAGTAACCACTGGACTCTGTGGCGTTCTAGGCATTCCACCAGCGAACGGTTTGCTTCCACAAGCGCCTCTCCACTCCGAGAGCTTACTACACGATGAAGAGGATGAAAATGGTAAGACCGTTAGAACGGTCTACGAACAGCGGTGGAGTCATTTACTCCACGCCCTTGGAATTATGGCATTTGTTAGCCCACCGTTCATGCACGTCCTCGGTTTGACACCAACCAGCGTCCTTGCCGGATTGTTCTTGTTTATGGGCGAACAGTCGCTCTCGGTCAAGTAAGTGTCATTACTACGTTCAGGCCGAAGATATATACTAACGACCGACCATATTAGCCCAATCTTGCAAAGGTTATTCGATATTCTAACGTAAGTGTTCGTTTATCCCTATATTACTGGGATAATATGTGTACTAACCGCATATGTAGCCCACAGAGCGAACTCCCGGACCTCAAGAAAGACGGGATAAAAAACTATTGGGGTATTCATACCTATACGATTGCACAACTCATCATTACCGGAATTGTGTTCGGCGTTACTTTCACAGTTGCAGCACCATCGTTTCCAATCATTATCATCCTATTTGTCCCAATCCACCTGAAATTTTCGCCGATGATTTGGTCGAAGTATGTACTCAATAGTAAGTTTTCATAGTCCTTCGCTACATCCCTAAGCTTTGTGTTTGGACGAGGCGCTAATCGGTTGTATAGAAGTAGATTCTTGGGCATGCAGGGAAGGGGATATCAGGCTTTACCCTGACCTTGAGCCTCCAGTTTCGGAAACCTTTGGTGATGATAATGATGGGGAGAAAGACGACGATACAAGGAATGGGGATGCACCGGTTCGGCCAACTCGAACACGTAGTCAGGAAACCGTTCCTAGTCCTTCTGCCTTGATCAAAAGGCCATCGGAACTCCTGGATGGAAGAATATAAACGTCAAAAGGCGTAAGCCGAATGGTCTACAAACTAGAACCTAACTTTGCCCGACTGGTATTTCCCTTTACGGGTTAGATTCGATAATATAATGAGCATTTGGTGTTCAATACCTAAAAGTTATATAGAAGTATTAGCGAGGAATCTCGCTTGCACGGATTGTATTTAGCGGTTTTTGAGGTATTCCGATATTTCCAAGTAAACAGTCCGATCTATCATCAATTAGTACAATGCTAGCGTAAATTTATAATCTGTAACTACTACTATTTATCCGTTCTATAACTTTGGTGCTGTCAAGTCAGGTCCCGAGATTTTCGTGATACAGGTATAACGTATATAACTTGGAGCTCTGTGCTACTGTTGCATGTGTTGCTTGTGTTGCATATATCCGCACTCATCGGTCCCTCGGAAAAGGACATCCGGCGCAGAAACAGTTCCTGAGAGGCAGAGAGACAGAGGCAGAGACCCTGACAGCAGGCGGCCATTTAACCTCTCATCCCCTTGCATTGTTCGTCCAATCTTGTCTACCACTTTGCCACCAACAAAACTTTGCATTCATGGTCATTACGTCGTAGATTTTCCAGCTACTTTCCTTCTTGCCAGATAGATCGCATCATTTTCGAACTGCAAGTTGGTGTCCCATTTAATTTTCTTGCGGAACACTGCTGCTGCGGTTTTAACGAAATTTTCTTCCGCAGAGGCTGGACCCACTCTTGGTAGCACCATAAATGATCATTTGATCACATAACCTTTCCGAACCCTTCCTATTATAGAACTTTTTTTCCCTTACAGACTTCAGCTCCAACTTTTTATTCTCCTTTTACTCACTGTCAGTTGAAATTTTCCTGCTTTTGTTTTCATCAATAGATTCTTTAGACCGCGACTCGATTCTTTTAGAATTATATTATACTACAGAGTTTCTATGTATCGCTAGATCGGTCAGCTCAACCCCTGAGCAGACGACAGTCCATATCCGAAAAAAATGAAGTACGAAAAACTCCCAACAGAAGACTACGACGACGATGCGCAAGAGCTCTCCGTCGAGCTTGCAACGAACGTAGACTCGGACGAGGAGGTCGATCAAACGCTTCCGATCACTGAATCATCTTCCGCTTCCGCCGACGATAACATATCTACCCCTGCTTCTCCGAGAGATAGAAGGAGAAGACGCAGCATATGGATCCGACATTTGCATGTCTTTGTGCTATTGCTGTTCACGACCATTGTCGTGTTCACCTTTCTGCCGACTTTGCTGAATAAGTTTATCGTATGGAGACATAACAAGTTTTTCGGAGGCAGCTGCAAGGATAAATCTGGCAAGAAGGGCGTGGGCAAAAACATGGATAGCGTAAACCTTCATACCGTATCTACGACATCATACTCCCCGAATCCGTATATTCAACTCTCGGCCCTTCCGTCAAAATACATCCCCACCCCGGCGCCATCCGACAGTGGCAAGACGTTGATTATTATCGGAGACGTCCATGGCGCTCTAATCGAGTTTCAGGAATTGTTGACAAAGTTGGAAGGGAAGGGATTTTTGGAGAATAGTCATATCGTGCTGGCTGGCGATATGATTTCGAAAGGACCGGATTCTTTGGGATTGTTGGATACGGCGATGGCGTTGAATGCTAGCTGCGTTAGGGGAAATCATGAGGATGAACTCATGAGAGTTTATTGGAGATTGCAAAAGAAGAAGAATAAGAAGGCTGGGAAGTCTGAAGAGAGCGACGATGATGATGAAGACGACGACGACGACGATGATGATGACAAGGAGGACAAGGATGTTAAAGAAGCAAAGGAAGAAATAGACGGGATCAAAGAGCAAAAGGATATCGAAAAACGCACCCCGTCTCCAAAGAAGGATAAGAAAAATAAAAAGGACAAGAAACACAAGAAGGGCAAGAAGAAGACCTCCCATCATGACAAGAAATATAAACACTCCGACGTCCTCCTCGCCAAATCCCTAAAGCCTCATCACGTCGCCTACATCGAATCCTGCCCTCTAATACTTAAGATCGACTCCGCATCAACCATCGGCGACGTTGCAGTCGTCCACGCGGGTATGATCCCCGGCATTGACCTCGCCAAGCAGAAACCCAGCGTCTTGATGAATATCAGAACCTTCGTGAAGAAAGTCCCAACACCAGGAAGGAAGGGAATTCATTGGAGCAGACTGTGGAACGAGTACCAGGAGGGTTTGTTGAAGAGCGGGTTGGGGAAGGCGTTGACGGTTGTTTATGGCCATGATGCTAGACGAGGCTTAGAGATCAAGAAATGGACGAAGGGGTTGGATACGAATTGCGTTAGAGGTGGAAGGTTGACGGCGTTTGTGATTAAAGGTGGTTCGAAGGGTGGTACGCGGGTCGTTAGCGTTAAGTGCAAGAAGTATGCCCATTGATTTGGGGTTGGGTTTTTCGGGTGTTCTAATAGATGGTGGTCGAGATGGATTTCCTTTGATTTGGTTTGAAGCTGTGGAGGCGATGCGATTTGGATATTCTTATTTTAGCTTGTTTAAATTTTTTCTCTTGACGTTTTTTGAGCATGGGGTTTTTATTTTTGGAGGTTGATATCTTTCATGTTCTCAGAGATACCAATGTGGGATGACAGTGATGGTCCAATATAATCGTAATACAATTGCAATCTACCATGTTTATACAATGAACTGGCTTCTCGAGCTCTCCCGTTAAGCTCTTAACTGTACTATAAGAATACATTTGTCGTCTGTAGACCAACGCGAAGTGACGCATGGATGGGTTAATATCCTCACAGACAATTGACTAAATCGTGGGCACCGGGAGTGTTTAGAGGAGTACAGTATATTTACCCTGAATAAGGTCCCTCGAAGGCGATTCATTTCCCATTACCTGTAACGGCAGCCAATTACTGTTATCGCATCTCAAGTGAATTAGTCTGGCCGGTATCCCGTCGGAATAGACAATAATGGTTGCCTAAGCTAAGGGCACCTATAATACTCTAAAGGCTCATTATGATCATCATATTATACGAGAATCCAGAAAAGATACACAAGGCATCCGTCCCGCCGAAGCTGGCATGCAGCCGAGAGATGTTGACAACACAGTGGTATCCAAAATGCAACAATATGGACACAGACCGAGGGTAGGTAACTCTGCGATTCGTCGTAAGTTCCGAGATTTTCCTCAAAATCCAAGGTATCTCGAGGTCCAATGTACTTCGTGGTACTTTTGTAAGTATTCGAAGCCGTCACCGCGTGCATAGAATTTGGGTGGGGGGTATGAGTTCCCATCAATAGCAATCTTCAGTCGTGGGGTTCATAGCATCGTCTCGGTGAAAATAGATTTGTACTCCACATGCCATGGGGCCCGCCAGACAATGGCCACTTGGTGTCTTTTCGTAGGACTCCGGAAATTATATTTTCGTGGTGCATGAATCGCGGACAAACCCGTGGGTGAAGGTTGAAGCGGGGGGTCGAAAGTGATCAAGTGGCCCTCATGATTCGATTCCGGTGCACCAAGAGGGCGGATCAAACCCCCCACGAAAGGAGCCGGTGTCGTTTTAATGCTCGTGAATGAGGGCATTCCATTTGATGGGAATATAGAGGGCTTGTAGTTCGTCGCTATTGCTTCTAATGTTCATGATCGATGGAAAAAAATCCCTTCATGGTCATGGATTATAGAAAGATCGACAAAGGCATTCATATACTCGAAACCTTTGGAACAGAAGCGGGAAGATATTGCGCCATCCCTTATAATCACGGGTACAAGCATCTCATGGGTAATTAACTAACATTCTTGTCTATGTCCATCTTTAGCAGGCTAAGAAATCTCCAAGAGAATTGTAATCTAATCTCCGCATTGCCGAGCCATTTCCCATTAGAGAAGCTGCGGATGTCAAAGTCTAAGCTTGTGTGGAATTAATATTACCGTACTACACTTCTTAAGGCATCGGGTTCAGGCACCGTGTGACCCGTCGCGAGGGCTGCGTATTCTAAGGTTTCTTCGAAAAAGCTTTTATTTTTTTTACTCCGATCCGGGGAGTTTCACGATAATTTGATTCTAGGACATTTGCATGGGTTCCCCAGATTTTCGCGGAAAGTGCGGCAATTTAGGATAGCCTATTGTCTCTGAGTGGACGGGGGCTTTATTCGAATATATTCAGAATCTTCATGGACAATTTAGGAACACTATAGGTTTCTTGAGATATCGAGGCACCGAGGGTACCATGGTCAACATGGCATGTGGAAGCTTTTTGCAGAATATCCAAGAATGCACCCAAGAGTACAAAATGAAGGCAATAAGCTTAATATTCACAGGTCCCCGAACAAAATGTCTCGAAGTCTTGAAAAAGTTCGATCTAGAAGCCCCTGCTAGGCGCTACAGGCTCAAGGCCTATCCCGTCCGCCAATACCACTTGGCGAGAACAAATATGCACGCAACCGTCTGATATATTAAACACCTGTCAATCTTTCCTCGGGCACTTTTTTGTCCCCTTCAACATTCTTCCTCCAACCCCGCATTTTTTTCTTAACATGCAAGAATATTTCGTCGAAGGGGTACATGTAGTACATCGCACGGACATCTGCGTGGAGCGTAAAGGAACGATGAAGAAAGTTTTCAGAAGATGCAAGCGTACCGACGTGGGGTGCTAGTATGGTGATTTCTTAGGATTCGCTTGCTATGAGACATTTCCGCTAGAGCGCTCTTTCTCTTTCTCTGCGGTTCCCCCCGTTGGAATGTTGATGTTTGAATGCTAACATGTTGATAGTTGTGAATTTCTAGAGATAAAGAAAAATTGGAGAGCTCCATGCCCATGGACCTCGTGCGCGCTGGGGTTTCACGCTCATATGATGAGGCATTATTTCTAATCTCCTTTCCATGTTTCTTTATCATTTGTGACAGCGGTAAGCTCGATAGCATGTGGATGCTCACGCGAGCCGATTGACTTGCGAAAAGAATTTTTCATACAAAATTTTACAGGTCAACGTCATCCACAGATCTGGACGCATCTCCTCCATATGCTCCGAGCCAGCGCTGGTTCGCGTTCGAAAAAGGTTTCACAAATGACAGCTCTCTCTTCCTTACCGTTCCGACGCTTATAAATGCTGTTCGGCTCAGGAAAATGCAATGCCGATTCGAAGAGGAAAAAAAATAATATCTCATATCCCCCAGCGGCCAGACGGGCGTGGACATGCCTAATTGCGTTGCCACCCATACAAAGGCAGCTCTATATTGGGTAGTTGCCAGTTATGACGTTGGGGTACCATGAGTGTTTTTCTTCTGCAACATTACAAGGCAGTAGCTAGTATTACCCTTCTGTTAGCTTTGCCGACCGATGGATGAGACGATGTGGAGTGAGCTTGTTGGATGTCAGCCTTCTCTTTTGCGGCTTGGTTAATGTTCCTAGGTAGCGAAACGCTCGAAGGGCATAACCCGATCCTCATTACCCCATAGAAAGGGTTAGAAACTAGGCTCCACGGAGCCTGCAGTGGTTCCGATGACCCGGTAGGACCGTATCCTCTACCGAGAGGGAGTCGAGAATAGCCACGGAGGTTTTTTTTCGTTTTTTGTTTTTTCGTCTTCAAGTTCAGGCTATATTCGCGGAGTTCTCTGCCAGATCGTAACATCGGCATCCGGAGCTTTTAATGTTCCAGAGGGTTAGACAGGCTTGCTCGTATCTTGCCGGATGCCTTCCATTGAATAATTGAATAACATGATAACAATTCTACAAACGGTTTCTAAACCCTCAGGGAGTTGACTCC
Source organism: Dactylella cylindrospora (assembly GCA_012184295.1). NCBI lineage: Eukaryota > Fungi > Ascomycota > Orbiliomycetes > Orbiliales > Orbiliaceae > Dactylella > Dactylella cylindrospora. The sequence continues at coordinate 289,176 of LDUD01000035.1, forward strand.
CTTTGAGGGTTATGGGAATTCAATACCGCCTCGATACTAGTCGATACCAGTCAACACTTCTCAAGGGTGCTGTCAACCTTGCACAGCATATGCTCACGGTTCCGTAGATCTGTTTACGGTAGGAATTCGTTACCTGTTAGTAGTTTCAAATCCCCAACGATGTCGGAGGGACCAATGGCAGCCTTGATAGTGTTGTACGAAAGGGGACCCGGGTCATGCAGCTATGCAAGCATTGCCCTCGTATGCTTGTGCTCCGGCGAGCTTTTTGGCATGCAGAAATAGCAACGAAGGAAGGCTGATTGTAATGGGATTCCAACAGCTTTAGATCAAAAACTACCCTTTTCATGGGTGGCTCGCATGACCTTCTAGCTGCCCTAATCCATTCTGCGTAAAATTTGAAAAGAATTTAAGCAATTGATGCATGTAATCACTTGCAGTAGGTATCCTCTGGCGAGCAATATGTGTTCATGTAATGCAAGAATACGGACGGGGAACTTTTGAGCTGAGTATTGTCAAAAACGCAAATGTTGAGCCAAAAGAAAGTCGGGGGAAGGTTTTTTTTTCGCTAGCTACAGCTCTACAGCCTTTTTCCTCGGTCTACCACACTGTTGTTTCCTTTTTAGCAATTCCAGAAGTTGCCGAGACATGTCGACAAAAGCTTGTCTTTTCGCTGAGCGGTTTTTTTGTATTCTTCATGCACGAATTTTTATTTGCTGAAAGGAAAAGAAAATAAAATCGTGGGGAAAGTGCTTGCGTGCGCCCCCATCCTCGAGGCTGAGAGTTGAGTCCCTCGCTTCTTCATACATTTTATTAGCTGAGGTTTCTTCTCCTACGGATCGCGGGACTTTTGAAGTGGAGATGGTATTGGCGATTATGGTTTAGCTTCCATTCTACCTCGCATCATTGTTATTATTGCGCGCGTAAAAGGGGACCTGGTTGTTAATAATTCGTATGGACGTATCGGAACACTGGTAACCGGACCGGCATGTAACGTCCACCTATCACTAACGTGCCTTATCCGATGACAGGAAAAATCTAGGGCAGGTGATTTAGACTTTCTGTGCTGGCCTTGTCTTGGTAGCGCTTCGAGGGATATGGAAGCGAATGGCCGTCGGTCAAATCTCGGTGCAAGCTAAAATGCCCCAGAAACCCGTACGAGAAGGAAGCAAAAAAAGGATATTGGATCACTCTCAACCAAACGAAATTGTGGCACGCCGGCTCGGGATCTTTAAAGGGCTAGATGAGGAAAAAGCCCAATCGGCTGTTTTAAAACAATGGTTTCTCCGACTTTCACCGATGTTGATATTTTCTTCAACCTAAAATTTTTGAGGAGAAAGAGAGTTTTGGGGGAGAAAAATGGCCACGCTAGATAAGGTCAAAAGCCCACTAGCTGCCAGAAACGGCAGCAAGCAACAAAACGTTATAATGAGACTCGATGGGCATTTTTCGCGAATATACGGGTTGGGTTGGTTGGCGGTGGTGTTATTTTGTATGGGGTTATATCATAGCGGAAGGGAGCTCGTCTTGGGTCCCACCATCTATGCAAGTTGGTCCCTTCAAACGCAGAGAGCTCTTCTCCCAATGATAACCACTTTCCACAAAAACCTACGAATTAGCATGAGAGGGGGAGAGAGTGGGGTTGCTTTATCCGAGCAGCTATTATTTCCCTTCCCTCGAGATCTTGTTCGCCATTCGACATGCTTAAGCGCATTTGCAGCATCGTGGGTCCCAGGACCCTGTGTCAGTCGAGCATGCCCTTCCAGCAAATGTTATATCGAAACCTTGTTTTGCAACTTTCGTCTTCCTTATCACGTACCCATGCATATTGTGTATAATATAAAATATTTTCTTTCAACCGTTTCTTTTGCAATTACAAGGTTCTCCCCACACTTTTGATGCTTCCTTTGAGCCGTGCTACCACAGTCAATGGTTCGTTTCGAGGGTGCACTATCCACATTTTTATTTTCTGTTCTGGTGATCGATCGGTTATTGGAGATGCTAGTATATGCAGCAATGCAGGTGGCCCTCGCTTTGACCATGTGGACAACATATTTCCAAGTGCGGGGAGAAAATGGGAAAAAGGTGGTGTTGACCAGACATTGGGAATTACCCTAGCTTCAAAAACTCAGTGGCATGTGAGAGAAGGCGCATCGGCCAATCGATAGTAGACATCTCGACATGAGGGGTTCTCGATAAAGATATCTTGAGAATCAGTTTGAGAAGCCATTGAAACATAAAAAAAAAAAAAAAAAAAAAAAAAAAAAAAAAAAAAAAAAAAAAAAAAAAAAAAAAAAAAAAAAAAAAAAATTTTTTTTTTTTTTTTTTTTTTTTTTTTTTTTTTTTTTTTTTTTTTTTTTTTTTTTTTTTTTTTTTTTTTTTTTTTTTTTTTTTTTTTTTTTTTTTTTTTTTTTTTTTTTTTTTTTTTTTTTTTTTTTTTTTTTTTTTTTTTTTTTTTTTTTTTTTTTTTTTTTTTTTTTTTTTTTTTTTTTTTTTTTTTTTTTTTTTTTTTTTTTTTTTTTTTTTTTTTTTTTTTTTTTTTTTTTTTTTTTTTTTTTTTTTTTTTTTTTTTTTTTTTTTTTTTTTTTTTTTTTTTTTTTTTTTTTTTTTTTTTTTTTTTTTTTTTAAAAAAAAAAAAAAAAAAAAAAAAAAAAAAAAAAAAAAAAAAAAAAAAAAAAAAAAAAAAAAAAAAAAAAAAAAAAAAAAAAAAAAAAAAAAAAAAAAAAAAAAAAAAAAAAAAAAAAAAAAAAAAAAAAAAAAAAAAAAAAAAAAAAAAAAAAAAAAAAAAAAAAAAACTTTCTCAATTTCACTAATTTTTCATGAGTTCCAGCTTGTCTTGAATTAATTGACAATGTCATAGTGTTTCCACCTTGAAGAGCACGAAGTCGATTTCTGTAGATGTGATTGGGCGATATCTCGATATCGATATTTGCCACACCTTGCCAGTGGCACCGTTGCGAGTGACCAGTCTCTGCAATTTCTATGGACGAAAGGGCGACTAGACTCTTTCTCTCTAGTTCGAGGTAGCGCCATACAATCGCAATCCTTTCTTCCATTCCCCAATCTTCCAGAATAGATCAGCTCGCTTGGCTTGACAGGCAATCATCATAGGTCGTGCGTATCTGGCGAATGGTGAGATTTTTTCGTGATCTCGGAGTTTGTTTTCAAGATTCCGCTGAGATAATAGATTATCATTTTTATAAGGCGAGGTTAGGATCGGAACAGGAAAAATTTTTCCTATTGGGATATCAAGTATTTGCCTTCGGTGTAGATCATGTATTGGCAGCCGCTGTCCTCGGAAGCACTTCTCGGGTGCAGACTCGGCTTCCAGTGGTTCTCTCTCTTTTTTTTTTTTTTATCTTGCGTTCGAAGATGGTGCACACCACCAGGGCTAGTTGATATCTAAGCAGGCCAGGGCGACTAGTGTTCGGCGACTCTTTACCCTCCTGCTTTCTGCACTTGTTGCGGTGTGGTTGCTTGACTTTCCACTACTCGCTGCTCCTGCTTGGTTAAAGGCGTGCACGGGAGAATTGTTGCGCTTGCAGGCGAAAGTCGGAGCGCAGGAATCCGACGCCAAATCCAGACCGTGGTCCCATCCGAGGCCCAATCGCATGGTTCCAATATCCGGATTGGTGAAAAGGAAAAAAAAAAAACATAATTTAGATATTCGCGTTGTCTAAAAAGAATTACACTTTTCCTTCAGGTAAATTTCCTTTATCAAAATTGCTCAGCAACATGTTAATACCTCAAGACACAAGAGCATTTTGCGGGTTCAATTTCCATATGAGGGTTGTCCGACGTCAATGATATCTAGGGAAAGCCAAAGGAAACAGTTTTAAAAAGGCTCAATTGTTTCTCTTCAGTATTACCGAATGCCGACGGGAACCAAAAGGCTTCATCATAGCCTTGGATAGGAAAGCTCCCTCTCGAAGGATAGCTTCTAGTATGTAACCAAGAGGCTTATAAGGTTCTGCCTGAAACTTCGCCTGTCTGATACCATTTCGTTCGGCAGAAAATCTGAGGACATCCTCAACGGCTTTTTCTTTTATTGGTTTTAGAAGGTGCGGAGAAAGTTAAGCCCATGGGCCAAGAATGCGACGGCGGGTTCCTCCTTATTGTGCAATTATGTGCGGGTAATAAAATTATAGCCAAGTGAAAAAAAATAAAATTCAGATATTCTGTACCTCTTTGTGATTTCGTGATATACCAAGAGCCTACCAAGACGTCTAGACAGCAAGCTTGGGTTGCTTCGATTTCCTGATTGGGAGGTGAATCATGGGCACACAAGAGTACGAGATACGAGGAGGCGAAATTGTACTCGAAGTTTAGACGAATGGTGGTACCGACGCCGACGGCAACCATTCCTCTTCTTTTCTAGAAGCTGCCTGACATCCAATCTTCGCGGGGCAAAAAATGCGGATATTTTTTTCACCCCTCCTTTGTCATGCTTTATTATTACTGTATACCATCGATGTTCAATGATTGGCACAAGGCAGGCGTGGGAAAGCAACGTCGAATTTTTTCGCGCCGAGGAGAGAAAGAACTGTAACCGCTGACCTCTCGTGATTTCAGCTTATTGTTTCACCTTCGAGGAGGATAGAACACCCCGAGATGGATAATTCGCGATAAAGCGTGCACTATTTTTGTCAAGCGACCGCCTTATGACTGATATGATAACATTTCTAGAAACGACCGTCGGAGGGCTGAAGGGCTGATGACCACACAGCATCGAACCGAGAAGGGCCGAAGACGCATGTTCTCGAAGAAGCAGCCCTTTGAAACAAAATAATAATAAAAGCGAAAGTTCAGATGATTTGAAGCTCGAAGCGCTGAGTAAACCAGGTCGCATTGAAGAACTGACATCAGCGTTTCTGTCCCCGAGGTTCTAGGGCATCCGATGGCATCATAGCCTCGGAGCGTTATATTCCTGTCTCACTAGCAGAGTTCCCTACTAGCCTTTACCCTTTCTTACTTAATCGTTCGGATTACGGCTCGACACACTAGGACTCCGTCTCGGAGTGCCGTAACCTAGATCCAACAGGCGTGATATCTGGCTCTACTCTCAGGAGACACCCCTTTTCCCCTTTATTTCTTTGAAGGTTAAGCCGGAACGAAAATAGGTGTAGACGTTGTGCGGCGAAAATACTTGGTTCGCATGAAGCGTGTGTGTGCATGCATGTTTGTTGGAAATGATATAATGGTGGTCCCCATAATGACGCCGATGATCTTCTGGAAAATTCAGGACCCTGCAAGGAGCAAGATAGATAGATTAACAAAAACGTATCGAAAAATTTTCGCACGCCATTAGGTAGATAAAGAGGGCCAGGTGATGTTATCTGGAGATTAGGAGCAAGTAGACATGAAGTTACAGATTGTATCGGTATTGTTGTGTAGTTCACTCGGACCCGAAACCTTAGCATGGCGCGACCATGTTGGAGGAATTCACTCCCCATTGCCAAACCCCTCTGTCCGGCTGATAGTTCCAACATTTTTCCAATTTTCAGTAGGTAATAATAGGCGCCAGCACTTGGCTCGAAAAGTAACTTTGATCGGTAAAAATCGCGACGAAAGATCGATTTTTCTCAAAGGAAAAACGAAAATAAATTTTTAATGAACGTGGAAAAATAGCCACGTATCGGGCTGTTCCTTCTCGATACCCATACCTCAGCCAATCTCTCGTCCATGTAAGATGATGAAGCTGGTCCAATGACCCCCGGCATACTGCTCGAAAGACCAGCTCATACCCATTACCCCGTGATTTCCAAACTTTCAATGCCTCTGGTTTGCTGGCCTTACCCTGCCTTCAGAATTGGAAGTGGGATACAACCGGCCATGTATGTATGTCCTCATGCATATGCAAGCTGGACCAGCCCTTTCGTTTCTCTCCAGGGAACCCGTTTCGAAGGGAATCAGCGAGGGAAAAAAAAAAAGCTGGGGCGGAGAAGCCTTTTTTTGGCAATCCAGTTAAACCCCCACTCTCTTCCCTGTGTCATCAATTTGCTCCGTTTCTACACGAATATGCATTCTCGTTTGTTGAAAATGCGTTATTACTGTGGAACCAACGTACTCTCTGCGATGTTTGTATGGCTGAAGTTTTTAGTCGCCCAAGGCGACTTGACATGTGTTGGATATGCATGTAATTTTGGGACCTTGCCTGGTTTTGACAGAGCTTCTTCGAGATTGTGGAGAAAGGAAAGGAACAACAATGCGATCCCCTTACAACAGCAGAACTGATGAGTTTGCACCTATCCACTTTGGAGCTTCCCTCTTCGATTACGCCTTGAGCCAAATCCCTTTTCAAGTGAGCGAAATATTTTTAATTGTCAATGTAACAGGAGGAGAAAAAAGGTAAATCATGCGCTGTCTCTTCGACAATTTAGTGTTGGCTGCCCACTGCCAGAAACAGAAACCCCGGGGCTCTCAATTTTGGGTAGCTCCTGGTTGCTCGAGCTCGAGGAAGGTACCGCGGTACCTCATGCTACGATTTCGGGACATGTAAAACATATATGAAAAGAAAGAAAGAAAGAAAGA
>LDUD01000035.1:296427-306932 GCA_012184295.1 Dactylella cylindrospora
CCCTCCTGCTGGTCTTTGTTTAGGGTATGGTCCCAAGCTTGCGAGCAAGTCACCGAATGGTATTATAATGTTTCCCATCATAACAAAATGTCAGCCAGCCTTCAGCCCGTAGAGCGCCCACCGACTAAGCTAGCAGCAATCGCCAAAATTTCTTTTCTTTTCTCTTCTATTCTGGCCCCTCATAACATAATCGATTGCTAACAGCGGCTCCCTTTACATCTGCACGCTTGAGCTAGTAAACCTTTTTTTTTTTCTTCCCTATCATATAATCTCGAGACAGTCACCTTCTCTTTGTCTTCTGGCGTCCATATCTTCTCGAGAGCTTTCCCAAAATCGCCATTTTACTTTTCTCTTCAAGAAATAAAATAATATTTTTTGTTTCAAGAAGGAAAGGAAGTTAATTTTTTGTGTGCTTTACAAGTGCAACTCGAGATATATCCTCGCCCAGAATTGTCAAATCACCTCAACTAAAACTCCAACGGCACTTGCAGCTTTCCCCTCGTCTTAAAAATCAATAATTTTTTTTTTCTTGCGTCGTCTATTTTTGTGGCCCCGGTCTGTTGGTTGCTTTACTTCGCCCTGCTTTTTTTTTTTTCTTTCTCTTTGCTCAGGCAGTTCTGTCATACATATAAGTTACAGGCAGAAACTCCCAGCCCGAAGACACACACACACACACCCCAAAAAAAAAGCTAACAAACCCCCACAAAATCCTTCCCCCCTTCCCAGCCAGCCATACGGAGGCCCCGTTATAGCGGAAATATCGCATATTCGATAGCAGTTATATTAACCTGCCCGGTCCCCCTTCCCTGGCTGTCTTTCGTCACGCACAGAGAGACCAAAGCTCAAAATTCATAGCCGCCTTTTTCTGTAACACACATATCAGCTCTTTCCCCCTCCTCTCTGTTACCTTTGCCTGGTCTTTTCCAACCTGCTGCTGCTGCTGCTCGCATAATCTTCGACCCCGACCTTTGTTATATATTCGACCTGCTTGCCGCGGAGTACGACTTCACCACAACGCTCCCCATTGCGACAGGAAAAAAAAAATAAAAAATACACTTTGCCTGTACTCCTCAAATTCATTGCTCCGACATTTTCAGAATTTTATTTTATTTTACCTCGCTTGAAATTACTCTCCGACAATCTATTATATATACACAAACGGCAGTCCAGAGAACCGATCAGAGTTGTTGCCGTTCCCAGCGAAATTCAACTGTTCGAACCTAATATTTGACTTTGTCGACAAAAGTGTATATGGAATATTGCCGGCCACGATCTCAAGAAAGTCTCCTTTCTATCCTTTTCTTACCGATATCTCGCCCCCGGACTTCATAGCCTCGGCTTCTCCATATCCGGCGGATTCTCTTTCCTCACTCTAGTTCTTTAAGCTTTTACGTTGACGTAGTGGACTTTTTAAAAACAAACTTTTTTTCTGTGGATTAATTTTTTCTGGAGACGACTTGTTTCGTGGGGAATCCATTGCATCTTGTCGAGTTTTGAAATCATCTCAGCTGGTATGTATCCTGATTTCTGAGAAACTCAACTCCTCCCACTTTTTGTTTTTACCACACCCACTCCTCCCTCATATTTCTCCCTACCAAGACCCTCAAAGTAGAAGAGATCAGAAGAAAAGGTCTTCGCACCATTCCTCTTCCCTCTTCTTCTCTTTGAGAGCCAAGAGGTCAAGAAATTCCTTTATATGAATTTATTCCCTTCGTTCCACCAACTTTGTCCCTCCAAATCTACCTCGCAACTCTTTTTTATTTTCTTTTGTTTCTCAAACTCCCCCGCCTCTTCGCCAAGTCCATCTCGACCCTGCAGGTAGCTGCAGTTCCCGATCAATGTCGCTTTAATACGCTCGCATTCTTCAGGGCCTTGGCTCCTGCGGCATGTGCGTTGCCTAGAGGTTACAAAACGGTGACTTACCGGTGTTACAACAGATATTCGATCTTCAGTAACCTTATATTTATTTGGCTTGCATTCGATCACAATGTCTATTGTCCAGTCAAGACCCGATTCTTTGCCGTCGACGTGTTCTAGCTCATTTTCGTCGATATCCGACGCCATGATTCCTGCTACACCGGAAACCAAGACTCTCAACTCGCACATTCGAATCCAAGGCTCAGATCACGACGACTTTTCGCCTCTAGACGGTGCAATCGACGAATATCAACGTCATCCTTCTCCAAAGTTTATTCTTGGATCCTCTGATGAGGTTGGCCATGAGTGTGACACCGTTCTAGAAGAGGAAGAGGACGTCGAGACTGCCAGCGAAACCCAGGAACCATTGACCCCAACATCCTTCGAGAGCCATAGCGCTGTTTTCACTCTAGATCAGCACGAAAGCAACCAAGTTGTGCCAAAACAGACCGTCAAGTCCATGATTGACATGGCTGGCGCTCCTGCTGTGGCCGCTGCCCCTCCAGCCAAACCAGCTTCCCCACCACAACTCGCAATCAAGGCCCCAACTCCACAGCCTCAAACAACTACTCGCATAGAGGCACCAACCCCAGTGAAGAGGTCACACACATTCTCCAGAATTTTCCATAGAAGTGGCAGTGGGACCGATCTGGTCGCAAAATTGCAAATCGCCCATCGTGACGACGATGCGACACCACGCCCATCGCCAACCCCAAGAAGAACCGGGTTCTTCTCTTCCCGCAACACACCAGCAGTGTCGCAATCTGGTACTCCTCAAAAGTCTCTCTCCCCCACCAGCAGTCTGATGGAGACGAGGAAAAGTGCAGGCTCTCCTCCAAAATCAATCGCCAACTCTGGTGGACGTCTGGGAAGAAATAGAAGGTCTAGCAGCATGAACGGTATCGCTGATATCACCACCGAATTTGCAATCACGCATCCAGCCGAAACTGGCGTCGGTCTCAAGGCTAGAAAACTGAGTACCGCTGTTCCTGCAGCCCCGACCTTCAAAATTTACAACCTCACTGAGAAGTACTCCAACAAGAGTCACATCCCGATGAAGTCGAAACAAATTGGAGAAGGTGCTAGTGCTATTGTGAAGCTGATGAGTAAGGTTCACGGCAATTCCAGTGAGCTCTTCGCCGTCAAGGAATTCAGGAAAAAGTCCAACAACGAGAGTGAAGAGGAATACACACAAAAGCTCAACTCTGAATTCTGCCTTTCCAAGGCCCTTGTCCATCCAAACATTGTTTTGACAGAAGACCTTTGCCGTAACAATGGCCGCTGGTGCCATGTTATGGAATACTGCAGTGGAGGTGACCTCTTCTCCCTCATTAAGAAGAACTTCATGGGATTTGATGAGAAGCTCTGCATCTTCAAGCAATTGTTGCGTGGTGTTGCTTATCTTCACAGCCACGGTGTTGCCCACAGAGATATCAAGCCAGAGAACTTGCTCTTGTGCTCGGATGGTCGACTCAAGATTACCGATTTCGGTATTTCTGAAGTCTTCTGCGGAGATCACCCAGCTTTTAGTGAAAAGATGGAGTGCGGTTCCAACATGAAGGAAATCCGCCTCAGCCGTCCAGGAATCTGCGGTAGCAAACCTTACCTCTCACCAGAGGTTATTGCCCAAAAAGGTATGTTGCCATGAATTCCTCTGACTGCATAATATAACAATGCTAACAATAAATTTCTTGATAGATTACTACGATGCTCGCAAATTGGATGTTTGGTCTTGTGCTATTGTCTATGTCACTCTCCATTATGGAGGGTTCCCATGGGCTGAGGCTAGCAGCACCGACCGAATGTACGCAGCCTACAAGACCACCTTTGACAAGTGGCTCAGCAACAACCCAGATGGTGTCATCACAACCGAGTCCACTCTTCCTGGAGCTCGAATCTTCTGTGATATGAAGCCACCACTGAAGCGCCTTCTTTACCGAATGGCCCACCCTGATCCGGAAAAACGTATCACTATCGAAGAAGCAATCGGCGACCGGTGGATGAATACCAATGTCGACTGTTGCATTCCCGACAAGGACTACGACCAGGCACCTGGTTCAGTTGACTGTGGTCTGAAGAACGGTTGCAAGCTCGCCGGAAAGATGGGAGTTAAGAAGTTGCATCAGCACCTTCCCCCGAAGACCCCAAAGAAGACCTTGCATCACGAAGTTTAGATTGCTTGCGTGAAGTTGCTCGGCTTGAAGGCTTTGCTCTCTCATTTTCGACTTTCCAGGAGACAATGACCTGTCGCTACCTCTCACGTTCACTTCCTCCTTTCCTTCATTCTCTTTATATATGGGGTCCGTTGAAACGATATAGGGGAGCTTGTAAATGATTGTTTTGCCTTTCCTTTCTTCAATTCTGTAACAACACCTTACTAACCATTCACTGGCACTAGTAATATTTTAATGCTTTCTTTTTTTTCCTTTATTCCTTTTTTGTCGTTGTTACAGCATTGTTTTCTTATAATTATATAAGGGTTGGAAGCACGCAGTCTCGATTGGTTTTGCCTACTTTTGCGGGCGTTTCGGTGCAAGTATCTTTCGCTTTCACACATTACACGGTGATTTTATTTTTTTTACAGCCTCCTAGGGAAGAAGGGGATTTCTACAGTTGAACATAATGTCTTGATTTTCCTTTTACAGATTTTCTACCTTACGACGGATCGCACAAAGCCCGCGTTTCCTTGTATTGTTGATTACTTTCTTTCCTTTGATTTTCTTTTTACCTTTTTTTGTCATTCCTCGCGCCAGGGGTCTTTTGTTCTAGGGATGCTTTTCATCCTCCTCCTGTCCGCTGCCTTGTATAAAGTAGACTACCATCAAAGTTGGTTCTAGCAAGAAAGGAATAACGTTCAAACAAAAACAATCAATTGTGCCTCCCGTAATCCAATGACCCGACATGTGCAAGTAAAAAGAGCCCTCATAGTATCCCAATTGACGTGTTTCAGCCAATTGCCCTCGACCTTGTCATCGTACATGGTAACTTTTCTTCCGTGGCCGTAGATACACATGTATAGATGTGGAGTAAATTACTACTAGCTAGAAGAAAGGCACGATCAAAGTATTCCCGGGCTGATGCAACACAATTTTCAAGCGTGAGCCGGGAGAACGAGAAAGGAGAGAGGACGAGGGGAGAACGAACAGCCCTGTCCCTTGACCTGTCATGCATCTCTTACTGGTCCTTTGTTCTCTCTACTTTATTCCCCGCATTCCCAAACATTGAGCACCCATCAGCTTGTTTTTTTGGAAACCGTCCAATCGTCATTTGCAGGTTTTTTTTTTTTTTCTTTTCGTCCGTGGGGGTTCCCTAATAATGGCTCTCCCATATGACAGCACGGATTTATGCCCTTTGGGATTTGACTGCCGTCGGTGAGCAAAAAAATGCCTCAACCCGAGGCGGTCGCTGGCCCCATGATGGCAAAAAACAAAAAACTTGGATCCAGTCATGGAGAGGGACCCAGCCTAGATCCTCTTTTCTCCGTTTAATTTCTTTAGATCTAAATGAGACTTCACTGCCGGCACCCTCGTCCGAGGAGGTCAGCCTGAGAGGGATATGAGAGAAGAGGGAAAATTAAGAAAAATCTGACACAGCGAGGAAGAGAGCTAACCTCATGCTCACTCAGCTCAGATGGCGACCCGTGATTTCTCGAAAAAGAAGAAAAAAGGCCGCTAAGCTGCAGAATGTCATCATGAAAATGTGACCCTTGGCCTTCTCGTTTCGATGATGTTTTAGCAGTCATCGGATCACTGTCTGTACCCGGCGTTTGGCAAAAAAAAAAAAGCCATGAAGTTATTTTATTTAGCGACGATCGAACTTATTGTGTCGAGCATCTAAAGGAAAGAGATCGATCGCCTTTCTTGGAAGAAGGAGAACCCTCTCACAGATACGACAGTCCAAGACGGGTTTGAAGTCTTGGGAACTGACTATCCAAAAAGCTAGTGAAACCCCGCGAGGCGCGAGATCCCTCATCGCGAATTTCCCCGATACCTCCAACTAATGACTATTACCTATTGCATTATCCCATTCCCGCTCCGTCCACCGCCTAGTGGTATACACACCTTGTCTCCTCGGGTGGCACTAAAAATATCATCTCCTGGGTCTTGGGGCTATTTGATAGACAATGTCTACAGGGTTCAACTCCTGTGCAGCTCTTGGGATCCCCAAAGTTTGAATCTCTTACTAAACAAACCCCACGCAGCAAGCAACTTTCAACAATACGGTCTCTAACGAAAAAGAAAATGAGAATATTGAAATCCCTTAATTGCAAATTCTCTCGTGAGATTTCTCCCTCTTGAGAGATTTCTCGGCTAAGCCAAATCGAAAATCACAAGAAGAAAAGAAAAGAAAAAAAAAATCCACGATCTCGATCGTGGAACCCGTTATGAGACATTTCGTTTCTTTCTCATTTGCTTTTGCTTTTGAGAGATGGGCAAAATTTGGGACCCAGCTGGCCATCCTGCCTGCCGTATGTAATGTATGGCACGTCAATTGGGTAGGCGAAAGCGTGTGTCTCGCCCGGACGGCCACGGACCACACAGCTCTTCCGTCTTGGTATGCTGTGCATCAAAACGAATAGCCCCGTACAACCATGGGATGAAGCCTAAGAACCATCTTTGTCCAGCTAGAAGCTTTTTCTTACTGCTTCTTGACTAGATGGAGAAGGATAGTCTTGAGTTGTACCTGAAACTAAGGAACGGGCTAGTCCATGGGGCTCAAACCACGTAGCACAAGCTTCCAGTTACCAAGACGGTGCAGTTATCAACAATGCACTCAAGAACTTCACTATCACATACCATATCGAGCTCTATAGCGGCCCAAGCTAGCATCAATGGCATTTTGTTCGAGCCACGAACCCCATTTGGGGCTCTTTGATTGAGAAGCGAAAATGGGAAATAACCCAGGAAAAGGGTCACCAGACACTCTGCTTTCCCTTCCCCCTCGCTTGCAACGCTCAAATCCGATTATCTCTGGCCTGATCTCACGATCTCTTGCCTTTCATATTTCGCTATCAAAACGAAACCCGTTGACCCGGCCGCGAAAAGCGACAAAAAGGGAGCTCCAGATAGGGTACCCCATTGTCTATCGGTTTTTGCATACACGTAGACCCGGATGCCCTAGATTCCGTATCTATTATCCGTGGGGGAGAATGAGAAAAATGAGGGTATACAGTTGAGATATTGAAACACCCGCTGGCTGGAGGGGAACAAATTTACACGACTCTCAAACATGGTCCCCGTCGTATCGAGCTTAAACGTAGCTGCCGTCGGGTGCAGCGGCATGGGTAACAGCTGTGCAGCAGCACCTGACCTTAATTCGTGTTCACCAAAAACAGCTCTCTCTCCCAGGGCCACAATATTACTATAATGCATCATAGCGTAGGCAAACTTATTATAACCACAGAATCCGGAGAAATCCTCGAGGTATATTAACACCAAAAATATAGGATTTTTTCTTATTATGCACCCCAATTGATTACCTTTCACACACGTTTTTCACCCTCTGTTTTGGGACTCGTTTTCTCGTACATGTAGGATAGCTTTTGGAGACTTGCAGCATCATAACCCTCAGGCTTATGGATCCCCAGTTCGATTGTCATACTGCATATTCTGTGTGCATTGGAACCCTCAAGGGCCTTGATGTCGAGTAACGGAGCTGGGTGCTTTGGCCCTTCCAGGCGACCTGGCTTACCTCCACCCCTGGCCTCGTCACTTTTCCCCACAGTTTCAATTTGCCTCGTCGTCGTGTGCGAGAGAGGGAAAAAAATATCTCGCAGCAGCATCACCAAAAGAGCTTGTTTTACCCCAGAATTACGAGAAAGTATAGGGGGAAACGGTGTGAAGGGGGATGCATAAAATCCTAACGGGATCGAAAGTCCCGAGGACGTGGAGATGGTCAAGGTCGAAAAATATGATTTCCCTTTTTTGCCTCCATTCTTGTCACTAGAGCCAGGCAAGGCGCATCTCTATTAATTTCCCCAGATATATCAGAAACAGTTCAAGGAAAAAGGTTTCGCCTCACGAATTCCTTCAACCTCGTTTCTATTTTATTTTTATTTCAATTTTATATGAGGGATTTCACGAGCTTGGTCACCCCCCTCCAAAAAGTTTGGGAAGAGAGAGAGCAATCAAATCATACGTGCAGCAGCTAAAATAAGTCAGCGGTCCGAGACGGGGTGAGCCTGAGAGGACAAGGAAATAACGACAGCCACTCAAAATCCTCAAAGCGCAGCGAATCTTTTTTCCTCTGCGGGTTTCTCTTCTCCACAATTCAAAATCGGGTTTAGCGTCATCCAAGGGATACGACAAGGATTACGAACAGATTTTGATGGGCTGGCATGTCGTGGGGGTTGCTTTTTTGCGAGAGAGAGGGAAAAATGAAGGAAAGGAGGTCAAAGCACGAGGGATTACCGACTTGGGTTTGTGGAGAGGAAGAGAGTATGGGTTAGTCAGCATCATGATGGGATGCAACACAGTGTGAAATGTTGAGCTTTGGGGATATGCATATATCCGACATTTCAAGCATTCCAGCAGTTGGGATGTGATATTTGGGAAGAAAGTATCACACGATCGCCTCGATATTACATTACACCTGTTATATTGCCTCGTTAAGGAGAGGGGAATATTTTACTCGATCTCGGCGATTCAAACAATCTATCAATGCTGACCAAGGGATAGAAAGATCATAACCAGGGTGAGTTCTCCATACAGAATAGCATTGTTGCACCGCAGAAACAAGTTTCGAAGCCGAAGCTTTTCTAAATGCTTGTTTGATATCTTCTCCAGCATCATATGCGTTGAGATGTTACACGCGGCATCCTGCATTGCACGCTCCTAGATCCGTGCCACGAGGTGTAGATGTGCTTGAACCTTTGGTTCTCATGCTTCAAAATCCAACGTTACGCTTTGCAACGTTTAAGACTCAGATTGGACCTTATATTGTCAACTCCAAGGCGGATTCTAGCAGAGCATAAACGCATGCTGTAATAATTGGTTGTCATGACGCCCTGACCGTGATGCCTATTCGGGTAGGATCATCTGGTCCTATGATTTTGATGTTCAGCTTGCTGCTGATGTGAAGTGGAAGGCAACCTCTAGCCTCTGGCTGGTTCACGGATGTTATAGAGCTTTACAGATTGTGGCCCTTGCTTTGATGGTAGACTGAACGAGCTCCGTATGCCAAAAATGTTCATGTTGGCTTGAATTAATTTGTCCAAAGGTGGTCTTAACTTTCAGCTGCAGTTGTGATATGTGTTCTATTCCACAGTTGCACACGCGATGCATGGACAGCTCCCAGCTCAGAAGGTGAAATATCACATTATACTCAATCCATCTCCCCAATTGAGACGTAGAAGCCCCCGTTGACTGGATATCGGCTCTAGTAATCAAATTGAGGTAATTTGTGAAATCAAGAACTTTTTTTAGGTTTGAACGTTCCTTGACATTATTGAGTTCGCGTCTCGTATTATCGATGATAAATTGTAATGGCTACACACGGCATGCCGATATCTCTAAATGGTACAATAAACCACGCCAACCGGTTCACTTCCATTCTTCTACTCTTAGGCTTCCCCCCCATTTTTCCCCACGCCAAAAAGATCGACGTTTCACAGAACCAGCAATTCTCGCATTTCAAGCTTCATTGGCGTAACTCCTTTCCGCTTCTGCAGCTTCGTGGGCGTTCTTGATTAGTTGGGAATCATTAATAGCGGCTCTGCGGTAATCCCGGCCGTGCGAAAGAAATAAAAAAGAAAAAAAGAAAAGAAAAGAAGAAGAAAAAGAAGGTAGACGGAAAACAGGGAATTCGGTACTCGGGTACGGTAGCTAACTCGGAGTGCCGGCCGACGGACATCTCCATCTGGGCAGGCTTTGCTGCCTACCAGCTACTCCCGGGACAACGTGAGGCTGGAGTACAGTAGAGATATATGGGTAAACGGGCTTGCCGGAACTGTAGAATCGCAGTAGATTCTTCTTTCGGCCAAAAGGGATTCATATGACGGTTATATCCCTCACTTTATCATATTAGATCATTTATTTTTGCATAGAGTATGGTGTCGCATTAGCTGGGCTGGTTCTATCTGCAATCTGGATCAAAAGGTGGGCTCGCAATCGTAAGAGGGCAGAATCTAGAATAGAAACGGACGATACCGAGCCAGTAGAATTTCTTATCGGATCCAGTATTAATGCTAGAGCGGGCGTTGTGGCGGATTAGATCATCTGGCCTGTTGCTTTCCTTTCGTGAATTCAGCCCCCACTCTATGCTATACTAGAGTACTCCCTTCGAGCTGCGCAGCTAAAATCCCATACATTTTTCAGCTTTCCTGAGGGATACCACACAACTCATCGACGTACAGCGCAGATAATGTTGGTCGCCCATACCGAACTCGGGAAAACCCAGCCAAAAGATGGCAAATATGCATGCATTGCATGAAAAACTCCGCACTTACATGCAGCTAGGAAGAAAAGAAAATTTTTTGTTCGAAAGGAAGAAGCTTTTCTGCTGATACCGTATCATGGTCACCATAGACTTACATAGAACTACAGGATATCGATGCAGCCGGACTAGACCCAACGCCTTTTTTTTTTTTT
>LDUD01000035.1:314756-344572 GCA_012184295.1 Dactylella cylindrospora
ACAATCAAAAGATCGGGAAATATATTTGTCATCCTATATTTCATACCTCATTTCATTTTTTTCTTTCATAAAGCACCCAGCGCTTAATGCTTCGATTTTCTCTTCTCTTTTTCCGTTTTTATTCATTGGAAAGAAGGAAATATAAAGAGCGAAGGAAGTTTGACATCGTTTGTGCTTGTATTGTTCTTTTATTGAGCATGAGAAAGAGAAACAGAAATAGTAATACCAGCTTGCTGCAGTTGTATATAGCGAGAGTAACCTGAGGAGACTACTCACCTTTTTTTGTTGGATTATACGTTAACAAAGTTAGCATGGTGAAATCATGCTACACTTATAACAGTCAGGGAGAAGAACGAAAAAATGACTATGGAATTGGTATTGATACATTTGCGCAAAACCCATAAGTTGCCCCGCCCTATCCCATCCCATCGGGCGTCGAGTATGAAAAAGTGTATAAATCATACAAATAAGAGTAGTGAATCGCGACTTAAAAACTAAAGGGAAGCCAGAAACACTGCAAGCTCTCAGGATAAACGAACCATCAATAGTCGCAGTGCTACTGAATAAGAGAATACGGTATCAATATCATGGTATAACAATGATTAAAAAAAATGACAGAAACCCGAGTTAGAGCTTTCCTTCCTCCTATTTTGCTCCAGCTAACGCCGAAAAATAACGAATCGAAGATAACCAAGGTTAAAACACATCCTTCAAACGGGGGATTGAAAAAGAAACACCATAAAATCCATAATGACCAGATGACGCAAAAACCGACAGTACATAAAAGGCTATCCACCTACTTCCCGATATCAAACTCCACCTTTGCCATCGGGCTCGCTGGGCCCTCTCCATCCCCCTTCGTATCCGGCACCACCAGCGACTTCCCCTCGATCGGCCCAGCAAGCTTCTGATCATCCACCACACTAGCCTCCGCTCCCTTCAATAAATCCCTATCCCTCTCCATAATACTCTTCGCATCCCCTTCATCCTCATCATCGTCCGCATACTTCTTCCCTGGCACTGCATTCCTCTCCAACTCCTTCTGCGCCTCGTCCATCCTTCTCCTAACCTCCTGCGCAACCCTCATTCCATCATTCACAATGTTATCCAACACTCCTCGAAGACCCTTGGCTCCGGCTAGAGGACCTCCTGCACCAAAGGCAAATGCGCCCGTGGAGCTGCCGGAGACGGATCGACCAGGTCGATTGGTGAGTTCGGTCGACAGGACGATAGATTCAGCAAAGCCGGATTCGAAAAAGTATTCCAACACTTCGTCGGCTAGGACAATCATACGGAAGGTGGGGAGAGTGATGTGCAGCGGGTTTGCTGGGTCCAAGGCAGCGTTTGCAGACATAGCGGAAGGTCTGGTGTTATCTGTGCCTTCTTTTTCGCTATTTCCTGCACCTGCCGTCTTGCTTGCGGAAGCTTTCTCTTTGACCGGAGACTTTTCACCATCTTCATCCTCATCTGAATCGAGGTCTAATAGATCTACAAGTTCGTCCATTCCCTCCAATCCGGTGCTGGTCTCTTGCTTCGCTGCTTGGTCTGGGTCTGCGTATTCGAAGCATCTTCGAATAAAACCGCTCACAGAGTTCAAAAACGGATCGGTGGTTCTTCCTTCTCCGCCCTTGGCTTGTTCCCCTATGCCTGCTGGTGTCTCCCACCCTCTCCGCGTGATAAACAACAAAGCCTCGCTGATCCGTAGGATACCCTCACGGTCTACTTTGCCGTCGCCATCGTCGTCGTAAAGCTCAAAGAAGTAACTTATACTCTCCATGATATCTTTCTTGCCTTTGATGCCGGCTAGGCCCGCCACGACATCTTGCAACGATAGCACGGAGCGGAAATCCGCATCCCACCGACGGAAAAGCCGCTGCATGAATTCGTGATCCGCAGGTTCTGGGTTATCGCCCCATGGGTTGAGATTTATACTTTTCCTCCGTTGGTTGCTGCCCCATTGAGGTTCGAGTGAGCTGCTGCTTCCGAGGATTGGGGAGAAAGTTTGTGTTGGCGAGTCTGCAATAGCCCATTTTGCGACACCAGCTAGGAATTCACGGAAATAATCGTAATCCATAAGCTGCGTCGAAGGTCCGAGTCCGACCCTTCCCTTCTCGCTGATGCTATTCTCGCTTATGCTTCGAGCGGAACTCATAGCTTTCTTATCAATCAAGCGTCTATTTTCAGCTTCAATCGCAGCTAGACGCTCTTCTCGTTCATAGAGGACCTTGTAGAATCTGTCGTAGATGTATCCGAGATCAGCATTGGAAAGTCGCTTGCTTTCTGGACCAAGGTTTCTGAGGGTGGTGCGTTTCGCAAACGATTCAATAGAAGAGAGAACCGAGTCTCTATGCTTTAGACGCTGATCTGTGATCGTTTGTTCTGTGATACCGGAAAATTCACGGAATGCGACAACCATCAATTCTTGGAAGCGAGTTACTGCTCGGAGTTTCTCGTTGTCGCTTCGAGGATGGGCAGACTCGTCTAAGCGGAGGAAATAGTTCTTGAGGATGCTGATGAAGGCTCCATCGTCTGTGACATCGAGAAGTTCTTCGCCGTTGATACGTAGAATAGCAAGGCCGACTTGGAAGAGAACTTTGGGACCTTCTAGGAAGAATACGTCAAGGACACGGAATGCGAAGACCAGTGGCATTGAGTTGATGAAGAGAGAAAGAAACCATGGGAGCGATACGACGGAGAGCTGAACGTCGGATTTGACGAGATGCTCCCAGAGGATTGGCATGGTCTTCTCGACGAGTGACTCGAAAACTCTTTGGTCGAGGAGGGTACCATACATGGTTTGGGAATAGTAGCCTGGGACCAATCGATCGCAAAGTGTCGACAGCAGGAAGAAGGCCTGTGTTTCGGACATGTATCTACGGATTGTTAATACGTGTCTTGCTGTGGTGAGAAGAGCTTTCACAACTTACATAAGTAGGGCCGCAACCACGATGTTCATAGCTTGGCAGTAACCGACATCTGGGTTTCTCCAGCTGTAGGCTCCTAACACCCTACGTAATCTTCCGATTCCTTCTTCACTCTGGAAACCAGGATATTCAGGTAAACTTCGATTTAGATCTTTTTCAATCTCGTCTATCGAGAGCGAGTGTCTGCCGGAGAACTCTGTGAGCGTATCGGTGTATAGCGTAGGGTTGAACAGCCGTCTATAAAGCGACCCAGAGGTCAATTCCCAAATTTCGCCTCGTAGCCTCTATTGATGACATTTTAGTTGGGCGTTTCGTCCAGTAGTTTTGGTAGAATACATACGTTAGGTAATCCCACGCGGATAAGTTTGTGGAAAGTGGGCTGCCGTATCAGAGTGATGTTCCTGCCATTTTCTGCATGGAATTAGTGTCATAAGACTTCCCAATTCATGGTCCTAGGGATATTGGTATACCTCTTAAATATTCAGCCCACAGCCTCATCTTGCTTCTATCTTTGAGCTTCTTAGCATCGCCAGGATATCGCCAGGCCATACCGAGCCCCGCATCTGGTTCTTCTTTGTTCCCGTCCTTCCCCTTGCCTCCGTTAACTAGCCATTCACTGTAACAACTCCCGACCAGAACCCTCAAGTTTTTCATTTCGCTCATCTGGCTTCTCAAATTTTTCTTCAAAGCTTCGCAGAATTTTTCGCATGTCGACCGCAGTGAATTGAACTGCAAAGTGAGCTTTTGATCATTATGCCATGTCGTCACGGCGAGTGCAAATAGATAACTCCGGGAATGCAGACGTTCCACTCTCCGTATTGCTACTAAGGGGAGTGTAAAGCCACAACTTGGCGGGCCGGCCGTGCCAGATGTTGAGGAAGCGGTCCCCGAAGCGGAGGATGGAGCCGATGACGAGAAACATAGGAACGACTCGGAAAGGTGGAGTCGGCCAAAGTAGTGTTCTCCGGTTGGTAGGCTGAGCTCGCAGGGAATAACAGCTAGAGGGTTTTCTGAGTCCGGAAGACGGAAGTTTGTGCGGAAGAGTACCGCAGGAGTTTGGCCATCGGTGCCGCTGACTTGGTTGAGGAGGGAAGGTGGGAGGATGTTGGGGTCTATCAAGGACGATGCCTTGGAGATCAAAGAGGATAAGGATAGCATGCCGGAATTACCGATGCAGTAGCTGAGGAGTTTGCAGACGTTGCGTACGATATGCTCTGTGACTGTGTATCGGTGAAGGGTAAATATACTAAGTTTGAATTGTCCGAGTGTTATGTACAATATAGAGATATTAAGCCTTGTGTGCGAATCGTAGTGGGATAGGTTTCTTTTTTATCCGTGATGGTATTTGGAACAGTACTTGGTCGTTAGTGTTAGTAATGCAGCTAGGCCGTCTCCTCCCAACCTCTGGCTGGGCTGGCTGGGGGTTGTTGCAGCTGAGGTTGTTTTGGGGGCTGGGCGTGAGCAGCTATCCCCGCCAAACCGAACCAAAGTGCAGTGACCTCGCAAGGTAGGCAACCAGCGTACGTCAAAGGATTCGGTTTCAACGGACGGGATATCTGATGATACCTTACGAATATATAGAATACCGGATACCCGCCTTGAATAACATATGAGTTGGAAGAGTAGACTGCTTGGATGTAAAATATTATTTTATAGGGCTACAAGAGCCACTAATGCACGGTCATTTTGGTAGGTTGTTGGCACGAACAGGTTCAACTTTACTGTAGCTTGTAGCATGCATGGCAGGCGGGGAGCTGTGCCGATAGGTTTGATCTGGGCTGGTTCGTATTTATCACCAGTTCTGGCCAATGTCCTCGACCATCACCGAGAAACTCCTTTACGAATAAAAGCTGGAAAAGCAATTTATGACTAAAATTAACGTTCAAGGTTATACTTTACTTTTATAGCTTGGTGTATTATTATTTTTAACATTTGGAAAAGATAACTGCTGGGCCTCTGGATTAAACGTTGGAGGGGATTGAACAGTCAATTCTAAGCACTCTAAGACCGGCATACACACGATGCATTGAGGCTCATTACTGAAGGAACAATAATTGCCTTTTCGTATGCTGGAAGCTGCATGAGACGTCTCAACAGAAGAGCTTCTCGTTCTAGTTTCTCTGCGGGGCATCTGGCGAGAGGGAAGCTATGTACAGTGCAGTTGCACAACCTCCAAAACCTCAAACTCGAATTGCAAATCGACCTAAACTAACCCTCAGGAACCGGTTTATATGTTATTAAGTGTAACGATGTATTCTGATATATACAAAATCGAAAAGAGCGTACTGACATCTATCTACTACTACTACTACTACATAGTAGAGGGACCCTCGCGGTGACAATGATGAATACGCTTGTCCGCATTTAGGCGGTTTGACACGAACAGAGGAGCCAGCCAGGACTGGGATGCTTTGTAGTTTCCTGTTTCGAAGTTATTTTTTCGCTTTTAAATTAATTTTATTGTTTGGATTGTGTTGTTTGGGGAAATTGGGGTGCCCGACCACGGCAACAACAAATTCCCCCCCCCAAATCATCCCATCAAATCATCCTTTCTCTTGAGTTCCAATATTGAATCTTCTTCCCCCAAATAATAATAATAATACTAATCGCATCTATCGCCCTATCGACGTATATATTCCATCTCCCCCCCTCACAGGAGATTCCATAGTTTCTATAGTCGCCTCTACAATATTTGCGAAAACTCGACGTCATAGGAATTTGTGGGATCTAGAACGAACAGGATACACTCGATAACTGGTAATATTAGCCACAGTCGAGTAGTGGTTCCGCACACTGCATATTTTTCCAGCCATCGTTAAAACACAGACACGTCATTGGGGACGTTTTGTTCGCTGGCGGCTACCACGACGGTTTGGCGGGTTCCCACACCTAGCCACAGCATTTCTCTTATCCACCCTCCAATAGCTGCTCGACAGCTATTTTGTTGTCTTCAACATGGCCGACCCAACCCATGGGCGCGACAACTCCATAGATAGCGTCCTCTCTGACGGGTCCCAGACTTCAAAAGGCGGCACTCCTCGCCGTGCCCATCCTGCTCTTTTCCCAAAGGCGACAACCACCTCTGAAACCCAAGGAACAATTCGAGTCGCAAAACTCGCGTCTCCGACCGCTCGAACAAACTCCGGTGGCCTTACTTCTGCATTTGACGACTTGGAAGGCCAGGATTCGCCGCTCGCTGGGCCCGCTTCACGCAAGAAACGACAGGAAAGCAACAGCCCGACTCCTAGTACACCTTCGAATATTAGTAGTGGAAAAGGTTCAAAAGGGAGATCATCAGTGTCCCGACGCGCCAGGATGAAGAGTCGAAAGTCGATAACTGGCCCAGGGGTCTCTGAGGATGAGTCGTCTGCGAGTGAGGGCGAAGGGGGTTCTGCGAGAATGTTCGAAACTGCTTTCCAGAAATATGATATTAACAATGAAGATCAGGTATGAAATTATTTTCGTTTTATTTTTTATTTTATTTTTGGGACTGTCGCCGAGCGACACGTTGAGCGACTAAATAGTTGTTTGCCTGATTGTTTTGGAAACTGACCCGCCACCATAACGAATGCAGATTCCAATGTCCGACTTCTTGCACTTTTTCGATACATTGCAAGCCCAATTGCCGCCGCTTTCGGAACCGCTGCTTAGACCGGAAGTTAGAGAGCAGATGCTCAAGCTGATGTCCCAGGTTATGTCACAATCCGACGGACCGATCTACGTTAGCAAAGAAGAGACCAAAGGATTTTACAAGGCGATTGCTGGAAAGGACATTACGCAAGAGTTAAACGACAGGCGACACGGAACTTTCCCTCAAGGTGGTGGCGAGGTTTCAAGTTTTAGAGGAAGACTTGCTGCTGCCAATATTCAGGAAGAAACGCCTAGACGACCGACAGTTAATACTAGCCCCGAAAGACGAACCCCGTATGGTGGGGCTTTTGCTCGCCCGCTAGGACCACGCAGACAACAATCTACAAGCACTGGGCCTATGGGTGAGGGAACAGACGACGACGCTAGCGACCTTCAATCCGGCGACCCGAGCCTTGAACTTACTGGAAACTTTCTCGCCTCGTCAACTCCCGCTAAGCAAGTTAGAACGACTGGGCACGGATACTTCAGCCCACCAGTCACCAGCCCAACTCATTCCCAGTTGTCGTTTGGGGACTTTCCTGCCGGAAGAAACATGGCTTCGCCGGGTTTTAACACATCCGCAGCACTTGAATCGGAACTTGCCGCTACTCACCGCGATCTGAGACAAAAGCAATTGGATTACATTGAGAAAGAGCAGGAGCTGTCAGATCTCAAACGCACTGTCGATAGGAATAGGGAAGAATTCGATGAAGAAATCGCAGCCCTCACGGATGAGTCCACCCGTTTGAGAGGCGAGTTGGAGCAAAAACGAAGGGAAATAATTGATATCAACAAGGAGAAGGATGAATTGAGGGCAGAGGCTGCAGTTTACTTGGATCAGGTTTCTGAGGCCAAGAGGGAAATCGAGCAATTCCATCATCAGCATGACATCGACCGGGAAAATATCTTGTCTCTCAGCCAAGACAGCCAACGATACGCCCAACAAGCCGCTGATGCTCTTCGACGGGTTGATGCGCTCACTGCCGACCTTCAAACTGTTATGCGACAGAAAGAGGAAGTTGAAGCTCAGAAGGCATCCTACCAGAAGAAAGCGGATCTAATGACCAAGTTGCACAAACAGATCAAGGATCTGCAAGAGGCACAAAAGGATCGGGAATTCGAGATTGAAAGACTCAAGTCGGAGCTCCACAGTCGTCAACTAGATATTGAAATGATGATGACAGGCGGGAATCCAGCTAGCGGGGCTTTATCTTCAAAAGGACGTATTAGGGATAGTGTCGGTCCTGGAATTATTGGCTTGCTTAGCGATGAACTAGAGGGCGCAGACGGTGGTAGCAGTGACGAAGAGGATGAGGATGAAGAGGAAGATGAGGTCATCACAACCACTAAAGTTACAAGACGCAAGAAAACTAGCGGAAAGAAGAAGGGAGGCTCCGTCGTTGCAGATGCTGGTTCTGAATCGTTTGAGGTTGTTGAGAGGGTTGTTGAAACCCATGATCGTGGCGTCCAGGCCGAAACACCGAAGCCAAAGATGGCTGAAATGGGAACTGATATGGATGATGAACTTCCTGTTCAGATGTTCAGTGCCCAAGTTCAGACAGATGTCGCCATCGATGTTGGAACTTCTCTCGAAGAACACTTTGAAACTCTCAGCTCGCCTCCACCAGCTCCGATCGAGTTCTCTATAGATGAAGAAGGGTTCCAGAATATCAGCAGGTACGAAGAACTCGCCAAGGAGGCAGAGCTCACCAAAAAGCAACTTGAGGAATTCAGCAACCTCATCGGCGTTCAATCTGAGGTGATCGAACGTCTCATAAGCCTTGGTGAGGCGAACGCAAAACATAAAGTGAAGATTCGCAAGGTCGTCGTTGAGAAGCGTATTGCTTCCGAGGACCCGATCGCGTATCTCAACTACGCCACCTATTGGCTCCAAAATTGGCTTCGAATTTCCCTTAACCAGCTGCTTAAGAAAACAGAAAAGGGAGACGAATGGGCCGAGTTTCTGGAGTACAATCCACAGCCGAACTTTACATCGGTTGCTCTTCTCCTCATTCTTTTCATTTCTATCGGTGCCATGATGTTTGTTACCGCCGTCTATACGTACAAATGGCAGAGTCACGAGGCTATGTGGAGAAAGCTCAACAGACTCCAGGGATACCCGAGATACGCCGGTCAGGATTCGGGTGGCATTTTTGGAAGTAGAACTTGGAGGGTTCTCAAGTATGACGTACAGCGGATGATTTATGGGCAAGTTAGATTCCCGGTTTAGGATTCGATGTTCGTTTCCTGGCGAGCTGCTTTTCCGTTCGTCCACTTCTCGTTTTTATGACCCCTCTCGCCATCTCGCGGTAACCTACGGTGGACCCTGGAGGATTGTTTCTTTAAATTTTTTTCTTATTTTACTGTTTCGAATTGAGAACACACTATGACGAGGGATATGACGTTACGAGGATTCGGTCACTACTAATTCACTTTGTCTTACAAATTACACAAAATCATTATTCAAGGAGTTTTACAAGGTTGGACGGTTCATTTGTTCATTTTGTTTTGATATTCTAGTTCGTTTTCCGAATTGTCAAGTTATGACACCTAAATATCATGTACTTTTCATCTTTTTTCGTTTCGTTTCCTACATCTTTCTCCTTGTCCTTTGTTTGTCAATCAACATGTATCTTTAGCGGATTCGTACCTCATGTAATGTAGCCTCCTTCTGGCGTTCGTTGCCAGGCCACTTCAATGATAAAAAGAATTGGCGATTAATATATCTCCTTCACTCTAGCTGGGATGTGTACTCTATTCCAGCCCTCCATCGGGATTCCAAGCTTCTCGCACTGACCATCGCTGGCCAAATCGTGCAGATATTTACCAAATCTGGGGAAGTGTTGCGTATGAGGTCCACCGCCAAAATGGTTGCCATGGTGACTTCTATGGACAGTGATGGCGTAAACAATTGCTGCGCTGTGCAACGAGATGCAACACGAGCCGACAACCGAAAACCTCCCAACATTTGACGGAATTCTAAGGTTGATGACAGCTGGAAGGAAAAAAAAGTTACTAGGGGCTACGTAACAAGTTGGAGACGAAGTTTTATTTTTGGGGAGGTCTGGATTACGAATCTTGTTGAACTTTGGAGATATTTTATTTACTGGTTTATTGGGTGTTTGGAGGTTTAAAGGTTTTTTTATTTTGCTTTAGCGATTGGACAGAGTATTCAATTCGGCGGACGGTACATAAAACCAATTCTATTCAGGGGCGAACAGATCTCTCAATATAGACTCCAACTTCTATTCACCGTCTTCACGACCTACCTCCACCAACTTCAAGACGGCGGGCATCACGCCTCCAACTACACAGCGGCCATGAAGGGCCGAATAGGACTTCGCATAACCTCTAGCGTCCGTACGTATCTACTTCCTAGTCCCTCAACTCCCTGATAGCCCAAAGGAGAAACTAACCCGTTGAGCAGTATTTATCTTTTCCTTCATCCTCTTCCTCTCCGGCTGTCTCCTCCAGCGCCAATCCATCCATACCCTCGAAAAATACTACGATGCGGTGCCCGGCGAGTCTCCAGACATACCACCTTCGGATCATCTACATCTAAGCAACCCATCCAAATCAAGTGGTAAATCGTCAGAGAGAAAGCACAGTAACCTTAAACGTTCACCGTCGCCTTCCTCTGTTCCCGATTCACGCTCTCCACATCTCCGATCGCAACAGAATGGAAATGAGGACTATACGAAGGGAGAACAGCGAATACTTTCCTATGCGAATTATCAGGCTGAAGGGGAGCGATTGAAAAAGTACGCATATGTCCTGACGTTGACGGAGATGCATGATGTCTGCAACGCTGTGATGATATTTGCGGATCTGGAGAGGTATGGAAGTAGGGCCTCAAGGGTGCTTATTTATCCTGCTGGGTGGGATATGCAACTCGATATTACAGCTACAAAAAGCGGTATCGAGGGAAAAGAAAAGAAGGAAACACCACAGGAAATCAATGAGCGGATAAGGGCAGAAGCGGAACCGAGGAAACCTGGGTGGTTTTCGCGAAAAGACACAGGAAAGTCTACAAAGGGCAAGGGTAAAGGAAAAGACAAGTCGTGGAACGGTTCAAAAGAACAAGCGACGGAGAATATTATCTCTAGACTTGATCTACCCCCGTTGCAGCATAGCCCGGCTTCGAAAGACCAATATTTCCATACTGCGAGGCGGTTATTGCATGTGGCAAAGGTTCAATACAACGTTCGGTTGATCCCGTTACCGGTGGAAGAAATATCACCATTAACAGCATTCAACATGACTGAATATTCAAGAGTGCTGTATCTTGATCACCCGGCCGCCGTTAGGAAAAATCTGGATGAACTGTTGGTTCATACTCCACCTTCTGTTCTTGCAGCGCCACGAGGGTATGCAGAGATGAGTGCCGCTTCGTTGGGGGGTAGAGGTCTCTCACCGAAATTTTTGCTGATCACCCCGTCGAAGGCTGAATGGGAGGACGTGAAGAAAGGTGAAGGTAGGAGTAGTAGAGGCGAAGGAGCAATGAGCGATCTATTGGGCAGAATGTATGGAGATACAGGAATGGTATTGCCCAGATGGCCATTTGAGACCAGAATCTCTGAGTTCTACAATTCCGCTTCTTCAACCTCGGAGAAATCAACAAAGCAAACACCCTGGAACCCTCACCGCGTCCTCTCTGATGGCTACTATATCTTCTTCGACGGCCTAGGTTACCCATCCACAACCGCAACCGAAGACGGAGCAACAACGGAATCAAGGTCCTCAATTCCGCAACCGTGGAAGCAGACTAGTTTATGGGACGATGTGGCACCAGAGTGCGGAAAAGAAGATTGCGGCAATAGAAAAGTTTGGAGGAAGATTTACAAGGAGTTTAGGGAAAAGAGGATGGAGGTTTGCGGGTTGGATTTGGAGGTTTGAACATAGTTTGGCGTGTGTACGAATATAACCGTGGACGTTAAGGGATCTGGTGTGCATCTTTGGCGTTTTTATTCTTTGACATTATCGGCGTTTTGGGATAGGATTTATTGGATTTATCATGATGTGTGATTATACTTTTCGGACTCTGAAACCGGGTCATGTTATATAGATTATCTACTACCAAAAATACATATACGCAGGTAGCTTACGAATTCTCATACTGAAAGTTCCGCCACCGTTCCGTAAGGAGTTAATCCTTCCCGTAGTAGCCATCCAACAAGCGTCCTTCAAATCCTTTGAATTTTAATTTCTTACTGCTAGTAGATATCATACAACCAAAATAGATAAACGAGATTGCTGCAAACGGAAAGGGAAAAGGAATGATATAACGAGCAAGAATTTCCTGTTACAAAAACAACCAAAAGACCGCGAATAGGACCGAACCAGTTCAGCTATAGCCAATCGAAAGACCCCAATAAACCGATGCGAACGATAAAAAGCCTCAAGAAAAGTAATTTCAATCCGAAAAAGTCCCTCCGTAGTTCTCCATTAATGATGCATATTGTGAAATGAAACGTGTCTCTACGCTACTGTCTGCTCCTGCTACTTGCCACCACCGTGTTCGTAAATTTTGGCATGGTGTGTTCTGTTGTATCGCCTCTCGATCCAATCTCCCCAAATAGCCATCCATGATCATAGAACTTAGTTATTGTTCTGGTTGTTGAGGATTCGGAGGATGTTGATAAAGAGGTTGATAATATCTGCGAGGTACTTGTTAGTAAAACCATCCTCAAAATGTCTCTACGTATTAGGAATGCAACTAGAACTTACCAAGATACAAGCTGATCGCGGCGGCAACCTCCTCATCTGGGGTAAAGTGCTTCATGATCAACTGAGTATCCACCAGCACATATCCGGAGAAAATAATGACGCCACCAATGCTATAGGCCAACTCAACACCGCTGGATGGGAAGAAGAAAATGCTGAAGATTCCCACACCGATCAAGATCCACAGCGAAGTGAAGAGGATTCCCTGCCATTGCGTGAAATCGTACTTGGTTTGCAAAGCGAAGAGGGTAAGGCCCAAGAATACAACGGCAGTGATGACTACGGCTTGAAGGACAATCTTGGAGTCGTAGAACGAGGTTATGACGGCAACGGAGTATGCTTCAAGACCGGTGAAGAGAGCGAGGAGGTAGTAGTTGGTCGGGTAAGACTTGCGCTTCCAGTAGACCGCGATCTAGTTTGTGGCGAGAGGTGTTAGTGATGTAACTTGTTGTACATGGTAGCACAGGGCTATGAATGATGCCTGATCTGTTTTAAGGGAGCCCAAACTTACCAAAGCACCGATGCTGCCGAACAAACTAATCCACATCATCCAGCCATTGGACTGAACCCAAGATTTGAAACCGTTGGAGTAAAAGGTGCCGGCGGACAGAGCACCAGTAGCGAGGAGTTGGACAAAGAGGATGGTGTAGACTTTGGAGACGAACCTCTGGCGGATAGCCAAAGAGGACTCGGCAACGACAGTCTTGTAGTCTGGTGGGAAGGCATCGTCCGGTTCATCATATCTGGGGCTTCCGAGGAGAGGTTCAGCGGATTCGGTACGGCTGCTGCTTCCTGCGGCATCATAGGAAGGAGGCGCTTCATAGTAGATGTGGGGCGTTGGGCCGGAGGAGGCCTTTGATGGCGGTGGTGACGACATTGCGGAAACTAAGAAAGGAACAAAGAAAGAGGAAATTCAAAGACGCGATCGAACTGAAAAACTCAAGAGTTGGTATTTAACTGGAAAAACGTCGGCAGTCGTAGGCGGTTCTTTGATGGCGAATGAAAAGGTGGGATGATTCCGAAGAGAGGAAGAAGGAGAAAGGAAAGGACACAGCGATGAGGCAGATGGAGGCTAATGGTCATAATGCCAAGACTCTCTTTCCCCGCCACTCCAAAAACGTCCCGCTTTGGGAATAGCCGGTATGCAGCATGCTCCAACAGCAACACAACAACACATGCACAAATTCGAAGAGTAGGCGAGGATAGAATTGTCAGAACACTGTATATACACTACTCTACATGGGAGACATTAATGTACACATCTAGGCAAAATTCACAAGAATTTTTCCCCTTCCATATCAGTGACTACTCTCTGATCCTTCAAGTCACCTCGTAAGAGACGTTCACCGCTATCGGTCCCTATATCTAGGGAAGGCACTGGATCACAAATTTTGTCAATATCTGGAAACTGATCAAATTGAATGAGAGACTACAAACCTGCCAATAATAGTCATTCAATTTAGTGCACTTCCAGCCTCCAGCACAGGTGGTTGGTCCCTAAAATTTCCAATTAGCACGCTATACCTCCAGCGCCACCGGGCCAGATCCTTACAGTGTAAGTCACGCCTCCGCATTGTCCCCATTGTCCCACGCCTCCGGAAGCTGTTGTAGTGGGACTAGCTGTCGTGGTTCGGCTGGTTGTGGTAGTTCGTGTGGTGGTCGTTCGCGAAGTCGTCGTGGTTCGGGTGGTAGTAGTTCGGCTTGTGGTGGTCGAAGTTCGTGCGGTGGTAGTGCTGCTAGAGGCTGTTGTACGTGAGGCAGTAGTGGTGGTGCTGGTACTAGAAGGATTATAAATTCCAAACCACTGGAGGACGTCTAGATCTCTGATTGGGATATTATGCTCAACCCCCTGGGCAGAGTAGGCAACGTATTTGGTGCCATCTCCAAAGATCATTTGGGTATAATTCGGAATTGGCGTATCAGTGTTGTTCTTTGTCCAGGAGATGCCAAAAACATTGGACCACATCTTATTCGATTCGATGACGTTTTGGTAGCGAAGGGCAGTATCTTCGGTTCCGTGCCAGATTTGAAGCTTTGGTCGAGGTCCAGTGTAGCCCGGGTAGGCATTTCGAACGTCATCTCCCCTGCAAAGAGCTTACGTTAATATATATGTCAAACCATTGGATATTTAAATCTATACATACCATTGCTGAGGTGTCTTGATCAAGAGACCTTCGGAGCACTGAGAGTTCCATTCGGTTGGTCCACCGAAACATCCTTTGTGGGGCGCAAGTCAGAACGGAGGAGTTTTGGAAATTAGCACTAAAGGTACAGGCCTACCGTATGGGACACCAGCCCAGGCACTTCCTGCCTTGAAAATGTCTGGATAGGCACCCATCATAACTTGTGTCATCATGCCGCCGGATGACATGCCCGTGATGAAAACTCGGCTTGGATCGCCATTATACCTATTCAAAGTCCATTTAACCATGTTGACAATAGCCAGCGAGTCGCTTCCGCCATTATGGTGCAGCGTCGCGTTGCTTGCAACCTATCATCACGACCATGGTTAGATATTTTGCAGTCTAAACAAGAATTACAGGAGGAGCGTGCTTACATCCCAGCACTTCGAATCGCGATTCGCAGATGGATAGATCACAATATATCCATACTGGTCCGCGTAGCGAGCGTATTGAGTACCAGAAAAGAAGTCAGGACCGCTTCCTATAACCATATGATATTGAATTAGCACTTAAGCTACTGAAACTTGTAACAAACACATTGTAAAGAGATTGTAGGGAATAACTTACCGGTGCACCAATGGGCGCCGACAATAACTGCGGGGTTGCTAGTAACTGTCGTAGGAACATAAATATAAAACGGAGTGTTTGTGGGGTTCTCGCCAAAGTCTTCAGTAACCAGTTGCAAAGTGCTAGTAAGCTGGGACAGAGCGCCGGCGACGGCAGCCGCAAAAGAAACAAGGCTAGAAACACGCATGTTGCCCACAGCTTAAATTCAGAGCCTCTCTTCTAAAATCGGTCAACAGAATCGAATCCTCGTCGATCGATATCGAACTTTGGTATGTGTTGCTGTGACTTTGAGATCTAGTTCTACTGCACGCTCGAGGTCGACCGAAGCAATCGGAAACGAATCGCCAGCTGGCGATTCCTTTGATTCCTTTTATATATACATCGCCGACCTCTCCTTCAAATCTCCAAATACAAGCTACCTCGTATAAAGCAAATCCCTATACCGTCTGCCAAGTTTTCTATCGACAAGCTTTACGCTCTATCGCTCTCGGTCGAGTTTGTTGAGGCCATTCTCGGCACTAAACAGCCCTGTGTTCCGTCATGCCTAAAACCAAGAACCAGGCATTTGCAAGCTAATCCTTACCGATGTACCCTGAAGATTGCCTCGTCCGGTATAGACCGAGCGACGTTTAAAATAATAAAACCGGAACAATTTGGTCCGAAGAAAAAAAATAAATAGAAAGGGCTTGGTAGTTCCATGGTACCCGTAGTCGTGTAGGCCATTGCCGTTGGAAAAGTTAAAATGAGAATGAGGATGGACGCGGACACGATATCTAGGGTAGGCGGATGCGACTACGGAGTTTATATCGATACTTGTCATTGCGACCCTAGTTCGTTTCAGGTTGGTTCTAGAGGATTGGAAATTATGCATTTCAGATGTATACTATGCAGAAAAATACTATATTACAGTATCCATTTGTCCGATCCGCCCTAGGCTAGCACTTGCAATTGGTCCAAGCTTCCTGCAGCGGATATACAGACTCTGGCTCCAGATCTTAGCCATGGGCGGACCAGAATGCAGGCACACTTCGAAAATGGCATATATCTATGAGAATCTATAATGAAATCTAATCAACTGACAAATTTTACACATTGCTACATGTCAACCCTTGAAACATCCCCTGAAGATTTTGGCTTTGCAATCGATCCTGACTGATCCGTATTACCATGGAAGCATCTGAAATAGGATATCCTCCTGGATACGATGGATCAAGCTTCCTGGCGCCAACGTCACACCTCCAACCAAGGCGGAAAAGCCCAAGGCAACCCTCCCATGGCTTATTTTGCGGATTCGAAAAGCTTCTTGAACTTTGATTCTCTAGCCAAAAGAGTAGACGGAGCATCATATTCCGAAACCTTCCCATCCTCAATCACAGCAACCTTGTCAAAGTCGAGGATTGTGTTGAGGCGGTGTGCAACCGCAATGATAGTTTTTCCCATTAATTCCTGACGAATTATATCTTGCATCATGTCGTCCGTTTCCTTGTCGACGCTAGTAGATGGCAAGGATTAGTATTGGTTCACTGCAGCCTTTGAGTTCAGGATATCCCTTACCTGCTTGTGGCTTCGTCTAGAACTACTATCTTTCCCTTTCTTAGCAATGCTCGGGCAAGACAGAATAGCTGCCTTTGGCCATGGCTGAGGACTTCAGGTTGAAGTTCAGTGCTCAATCCTCCTTCCTGATCCACGAGCATTCCGAGTTGGCATTTTCGCAAAACAGCCTCCATTTCTTCCGGGGATGTAGTATCGTATGGGTCGAGATTATCCTTTATTGTCCCAGCGAAAAATAAAGGTTCCTGAGATATGACATTGATTTGAGATCTCACCGTTTCTCGAGGAATTGTAGAGATATCCACCCCGTCAATGTATATTGAACCTGAACTTATCTCGACCATCCTAAGCAACACCATAACTAGGGAGCTCTTGCCGCTGCAATGCATGTAAGCTATCAAAAATGGAAGTTACACTAAAGGAATCGGTGGATCGTTACTTACCCTCCTGTCCTGCCGCAAATACCAACTTTCTCCCCAGCCGCTATAGAGATATCTACTCCTTTCAATGCCAGAGTATCATCATATCCGGCAGAGAGATTCTCTATCTCGATTCTGCCCTGCGAAGGCCACTCGCCTGGGAAATCACCGTGTCCACTTGGCAGATCCTCATTCGGCGTATCTCTGCTAAACTGCCTGATCCTGGAGATGGCCCCCAGAGAAGTCTCCAGCTGTGTCCAAAACCGCATAAAAGTCGTTAAATAACCAGTAAAAGAGATAATCTGTGTCAAAGCAACGCCGGTGAAGCCGACCGAAACGCTCTCCCGCGTGATCACAGCTACTGATACCACGATGACTGCTAATACCGCAGTCAGGAGGTCTAGTACCAGCGTTAACCATTTCTGAATTATGGCTAGAAGATAGAATGGGCGCTGAGCAGTATCGACTAGGTCGTAGTTTTTGCTGATACAAGGTTTCTGCCAACCAAAGGCGCGGATGGTGGAGAGGCCCTCTAGTGATTCTAGGAAGAGGGTGCTGAGGATTTTCAAACGGATCAGTCATATTCCATGAGACTACGAGATGAGGTTCCACCTACTATACGGGCGCTTTTGACTCAAGATCGAGAAGTCTGAGTTGTCGCGAGGTCCGCAAATAATACTTTTGGACGATGTAGAAAACCACAATTAGACAGGGAAAACTAATGGCAATATATGGAGAGGCTGTGGATATCAACACTGCTTGGGCAGCGGCTACGAGTAAATCTAATGTTTGTGTTAGTAAGTAACTATCCTTCAATATCAAAGCGTATTAGTGTGACATACTTGATGCGCAGCACATAATTGCCAACGGCAAAGAGCGATCTATTAAGCTGAGATCTTGGGTGAAGCGATTTACTATAGAGCCAATATCGGTCTTGGATATTAAAGACATCGGCGCACTTTATGCAAGTTAGCTGATAGCGCTAAGTAGGGGTGGGACAATGCTCCTTACTACATTACAGCATCCAAGATAACTGAGTGTAATTTTATCCCTGATTTCCGTGCCATGACATCGAAACAACACCAGGTGAGTAGCCCCCATGAGATAAGCCCCGATATCTGAAGGACGGCGTAAACACCGATATACAATCCAGCATTAGCATTCGGGGTTTTCTCGTTGGCATCTGACCACCATTTCAGCCAAACAGCTAGAGAATATATATGTTAGCATTCATGTCTAAGAAATCCACCACGAATCTCAAAACGTACTTGGGAAAGCGGTGAAGAATGCCCATAGTACCTCCAAAAATAGGAATGCAGAAGTGAGCTTCCACCCAATCTTGGAGAAGAGGTAAGTATAGAGTGTTCGGTCTCCAGACTGGCGTGCGGCATCCTCGGTTACGTCATCACTGATCTGAGGTTTCTCTGGCTCGAAAGATGAAGCCGACGTGCTGTCTCCTTGAGGTCGGTCTTCTTCATGCGTACCATCAAACTCCTTCACCAACGACTTGATGTATCCATCTTGATTTTGCATAGCCTCTCGGAAACTGCATTGCTCTATTATTTCGCCTTTCGCTTCTAATGCAATAACTTTATCGGCGTATTGCAGCAAGTTTACCGCATGTGTGGCGAGAATGATAGTAGCATTTGATTTCCGAAATAGACCTTGCTTTCCAAGGACTCTCTGGAAAACACGAGACTGTGTATGGGGATCGAGACCGCTGAAAATATCATCCAAGATAATAAGTTGTTTGCGAGCGTATAACGCCCGAGCAAGTGCCTACGGCATACATTATTAGTTCCGGATAATTGAGCATAGATTCGAAAGATCTCCTACCACACGCTGCTTTTGCCCACCACTTAATGTTACCCCTTTACTACCGACGGGCGTCCTGTCTCCTTTGGGAAGAGCCACAAGGTCTGGCTGCAGGTCGCAGGCATGTATCACTTCATTATAGAGATCCTGATCGAAGCCTGAGAATCCAGCTATGTTACTCTTGATTGAGGCATTCTATCAATTTAAGCATTAGGAACGGCGAGATTGATTTTATTATGGGAGTAATACCATTAACCATGGGGTTTGGTCGCAATATGCAATATCGTCTGTCCCCAATCGAACGAACCCTTTAGAGTTGAATGTTTCACCGAGTAGAGCTTTCAACAACGTAGATTTCCCTGAAGCTACGGGGCCACAAATCATAACCAAATCACCCTTGTTTACCGTGATATTAACATCGCGAAGCACCGGCTCGTCGCTCTGCCTCCAACCGAAGTTACCGTCCTGGACCTCGAGAATGGTATCTCCGCTGTCCAAATATTCAGCTCGCTGGAAGTTGAGATCTTCAAGTTCCAACCCAGCTGGAGCTGAAACTTGTGCTCTTGATCCGAGGCGCGACGAGTGAAGTCGATGATCGCCTCTAGTGTCTTTCTTTAAAAAGTCTTCGATTCTATCCATGCAGCCCATAGAAGATCTAAACTGAAAGATGTCCTTGAAGACCCCAAACAAGGGTTGTGTGATCAAGATAAGCAGTGACAAGGATGTAAAGAGCCTGGTCGAGTCGAGCGTGGTATTACCCCGAGCAGCCACTCCGGTGTATATTGCGAATGTTACAATGGGAGATATCATTAACGGCACGTATGCTGCATAAAACCCTTGTTAACTCATACGTATGGCGTCAGAATGCCGGGCAGATTTGTTTACCTAAAGTTGAAGTGTAGGCAGCAAGAACTCTAAACTTTTTCGACGCAGTAACCTCGTCCACTCGAAGCGTTTGCACAAGTTTGGCTACTTTTCTGGTGAGGCCCAACATCTTGATTCCCTTGAGAGATCCCATTGTTGATGAGGTTATCCCCGTGCGTTTCTGAAGCCCGTCCATCCAGATGAGCAGGTACTTCTTCGCTAAACCGGAGGTAGCACCCATCACGAACGCAGCAACTTTAGGTCATGGAGTGTTTGTTAGTCAGCTGCAGCATTGACCCTCAATCGACTTATAAACTCACCGACGCAGACAATAATTGGTCCGACACATGCATAGCCCAGCTGTCGGGCTAACAGCCAGGTGGCAATCGCTATCTGGATTATGGCGGCCCAGAGCTCATGGATTTCCTTCAGCCCTCTGATAAGGTTCTCAACATCGCCGCTCATAAGCGTCACTGACTCAGCATTGTTTAAGGCAGTGATGCTGATCTCTGTTGTTTTGGTGTATATTGCTGCGATAAGGGCGCTACGCATCATTGTGATACATCTGAGAGCGCGATACCAGTAGAATGCAGACGTCACCTAAGCTCCAGAGAATAGTTTAGATTAGCCTGTATTCATGACACAGCACGCTTCGGGGATGTTTGCCCTACCGCCATTCCAACGTACACGACTGCGTACGCTCCAATCATTGCCTTGCCGGTATTCACGTCTTTTTTCTCCATGGGGTCTCGCAAGTATTTAAGGAACCGCTCTAAGAGCAATGGTTGGCAGAATATAAAACCAATCAGGATGAACCTAGGTATGATTGCTAATATCAACGGGAACCGGAGCAGGCGTAGCAAGACCACCCCTAGCTTGTGCTTTCCCTGGTATGAGCCTCCACTGTAGTTAGGATCTAGCAATTATTACAGTATTGATTTTAGGGGATTCGCTTACTGTTATTCCAAATCCGCCAGAATTTACTTATTAGTATTTCCGTCTCCATATCCTGCTCTACTTTAAGCATATCTTCAACCTTCAAAACGTTCTTGAACCCATTGCGAATCAGACCATTCAGCCACCAGAACAATCCCTGGCTAAAGGGGCCAGCATATGCCTCGGGAGTTCTATCATTGCTTTTGTCTTTTTGAAGTCTTTGTTTCCCACCAGCTTCCAGTCCAAGAAGAATACATTTTATCGCAATAGTAAGTGACGAAATGATTCTAACTCCAAGTGGGAATGGAGAGAGGTATAATGTCCGCAATATCGCCACATCGAAGAGAATAGTGAAGAATAGATAAGCATTTATGATCCATGACGGTCTATAAGCTCGTACCTATCAGCTGTTTGATTTCCCTGAAATTTTGCGAATCAGGATGATGACTTGCCTCAGAGACTTGGTATGCTCAACGTACGACAACGCAGGGAATAAAACTGCTCCTGCAAAAGATAGTGCGGCTCCAGCGACAGCTTGTTGTCGGATAGCAGCCACTCCTGAGACAGTCGACCAGATGATGAGAAGCGATAGCTGTAAAACGGCAAAAGCCCCAATGGTACCCTAGACAATGCCGCCTGTCAGTAAAATGCATGCCGTACGTGTCGACCTCCCGGCTTCCCGGTCGAGAGATATAGCGGCGTTGGCACCCTTGTGCAACCAACACGCTCCTCTCGCCGAAAACAGCAACTAGATGCTTGAACCTACAAGCTTTATGAGCCGAAGTAGGCCCCCGCTAACGATGGCCTCCCGCTTATTCAAGACGGCAAGCCGCACCGACCCAAGAATCAGGAACAAGGTGGAAGGAGCGATTGAGAAGAAGTATTGCTCAAAGGCGAAAGTGAAGTCAAAGTTGTCGCGACAGCCTTGAACGATTGGGCCGAATGAGGCATCGGTGTTGGGTGGGCAGGCGGATGCCAGTGCTATGCCGGCACTGCTCTCATTCATTGCCAGTCACGGTGTGCGCGAAGCTAACTAATATAACCTACGGTCTATTCTTGATTCGGACTCAAGTAAGTCGATAGATAAGTCTATCGGGGTTCACTATGAGATAAAGTTTCCTCGCGTCTGTCGACGCCGTCGTTTGTCTACTTTTTATGTAGAAACAGCGGAAGTAATCTCAATCAACTTTTGAAAAAAGGAGAATTGAAAGGAGAGAAACGATGGTAGAGAAATTGTGGGGCTTTTTATACTTAGCACTTTGACCTGTGGATACTCCGGTTTGGCGGTGACCGGGCACGGCCAGGATACGCGCTCCGGGGCCCGCCCACTCCCCTTTAGAGCTGCAAACAACGCAAGGATGTTTTTCCTTGTTGTAATTTTGACAACGCGCAGAGCCTCAGGAAATTGTAGGCCCAGCTTACTGGTGTGATCTCACCTGGCTGCATTTAGGGCTGGACATGTTTCTCGCTGATAAAGACATTACAAAGCGACTCAGTTAGTCGGGGAGAAATATTGAACCCTCGTGCTTTTAATTTTACTAATACATTGTGTGAGATAAAAAATAAAAATACAACCTGACCTAAAAGGAAAATGCAGAAGGAGCAATTCTGGATATCCTCAAAGCGCAAAACAAGAAGTCATACAATCATAAATGCAAACGCTAATGCTTGGTAACGAATGTGGGGTGTTTAACGATCTATCGACTCTCCCAACTCTGCCAATCCTCACTCATGCCCGCCTAGGCATCAATGTAAATTCATACAGCGTTTAACCGAGCTGACCACGAACGGCACCAGCGGTGAAAATATCGGTGTGAACATCAGTAAAGAAGTTCTTAGGATCAGCTTCAATCTGGGAGAGCTTGAAACCATCGCCAGTGTCCTTTCCATCAACCATGATACCAGTCTTGAATGGAGCACTCTTGCAACCAACGCTTTGCTTGATGTGATCGCCCCAAAGAGGAACCGGGTTTGAGAAGGTGACACGTGGTGGGCCACCTTGTCCCTTAGGGCCTTGGTGGATGTGAGTAGCGGTGTTGGCGGGGGATGCGAATTCACCAGGGACGTTGATTACGGTGATATTCTGCGGTATACCATGCGATGTCAGTATATAATTCATCCAAGATATATATATATATATGAGCTCAAGCATTAGAACTACTAACCCAGCAGATGGTATCAGTGATAGAGTTGATACCGTAGTTAAAGAAACCAATAGCGTCAGCGGGACCAGGAGCTGGCTTAGATTCTGCGCCAGATCCGCTGACAACCTCAGCACCAGTAGCGACGACATGGAATACCGAGGTAAAGAAGAAAGGCTATAACAAATTTTGTAATTAATACCAGAACCTTCACGAATGGCCTGTAAAGAATCAATATTAAGAAGATTTCAACTAACGCTCTTCCATTGCCAATCATGCTTGGCATCCTCATGATTCCAGTCACCTGGCTTATAATCCTTTCCATAGTTTTTATACGAATCGTCTGGGTGAGGATACTCGACACTATCCCAGCCCCCAGGTGGGGGAGAGTAGTATGGAAGGTGCTCGCCTGTACCATCTGGGTACTCGACGCTGTCCCACCCGCCTGGTGGAGTATAATCTGTTGGTCGGGCGATGGCTGGGGCCAAAGCCAGGAGGAGAGGGGTAATATGAGAAGCCTTCATTGTGATACCGTAAATGTCGTCGTTGTATAATTAATTAGATATTTTTTTTAAAAGATATTAGATTTCGAAAAGGAAATTCGTAACAAAGCTTTAGATTGATATGATTGTAGAAGAGTGTAGCGAACTGATGAATTGTTTCTATAAATTCCACCGATAATGGGGCAGAAAAGCTCTTTATTTATATTCTATCGATGAGCTTTCTACCCAAGATACCAAGACGCTATGAACCGTGCCCTTACGCCGCATGCATGCAGTATACTGACCCAATTGGCTCCATACCGACGGTCACAAAGCTGATTCACCATTGCCAACCTTCCTCCCAAATCAATCTCACAGGGCGTCATCAGCCAAGTCCACTACAACGTAACCCACCTCCCCTAACAAAAAGACCATCTCGCCATCGCTAATCTCACAGTCTCACCTAATTATATCAGTGTTATGGATCAACAAGCAAAGAAGAACGTCTTTTCCCTCCTAGCGGCTGAACAAAATTTTTCACCTATTCGTACATATTACCCCATATCAAACAACCATCTAAGCAATGACCAATCCGCGCAGTAGCACCCATCCGCAGTCGCTAAAGTATCCGAAAGCAGGGTCGAGCTTACGGTGTGTGTTGGCTTACCAAAGTCTTCTCGCATTTCGCTTGGCGCGGTGAGGTTGTTGCATGGCAAATTGCTGGAGGCTCTTGGTATTTCCTTAGCTATTCGGCCGCGCATAGATTTCGAGTAGCCCTCACATGGATTGACCCAGGGCGTCCTAAACCGTCTACCACACAATCCCAATTTAGAATGGTTCGGGTGCGACATCGACTAATTTGGTTATCAGCCAAGTGTTGCACTGCCTTCTTTGGCCGTGTTATAACGCTCGGCGATAGATATTTCTTGATTTTTGACCTGGATTCATGAGAGATCGGGTGATGCCTTGTCTCCTTTGGTTCGATTTCGTTCTAGACGGAGCCCGATTGGGAATTGGTGACGCAAATTGGCGGACTATTTGGGAAGAAACGGCTCAGCGAGGTATGGGAAATACAAGATTTATAGTGTTAGATCCGGCATGGGAAATGTGATTTTCAAGATTTTGGTATCATTTGGATTACAATGTGGAGTTAAGATTCTGATTTGCGGAGACTATAATACTTGGGTGTGCGCGGGATAATACAGAGCCGACGACTACTTGCATAATCGACACGATGCCAACTGAGATCTTCGATGCGGCAGAAACCAAGACTTTAAGATGCAGTACCAACTTTTGAACGAAATAAAGAGAAATAGACATTACAAATCCGTCTTGCACAAAGGCAATCCCAGCGCATTTATGAGAAGACATTATTGGCTTCTCCATCGACGCTGCAACTACTATAAAGTATAAAACCACAACCCTTAACTGAAAGACATAACTTAATAGAATGGACTCCATCATAGAGCCACGGCTACCCGAATCGCCGCATAGCCGTTAATGTTGTTTCATTGTTGGCGTTTCCGCCAATATTCTTGGTATCAACCAGCTCAGACCCATCACAAGCAGCGGTACCATTGCTTTGGCTTCTCGCCAGCTTTTCCAAGTTTCCAGATTTTCCACACAGCCTACCAAAAGATATTAGCGTCTATTTCCTAAAGAACTGATATTGCAAGAGCAACTTCGGACTTACCATGCAAGCACTAATCAAGAATAAAATTGAGCTGACAAAAGTAAAAGTCTCAAGGGCGGCCCATCTCGGACATTGGTCCTTTGGCTGTTATTTTGGAACAAGTTAGCATATAGTCTTTCCAGATAATCGCAGATAACAAAAAATTAACAAGGAACTTACCCTTCCACTCAACCAAGTCCCAACCTGCAACTTGACATCCC
Organism: Dactylella cylindrospora; assembly: GCA_012184295.1. Taxonomy (NCBI): domain Eukaryota; kingdom Fungi; phylum Ascomycota; class Orbiliomycetes; order Orbiliales; family Orbiliaceae; genus Dactylella; species Dactylella cylindrospora. The sequence continues at coordinate 339,886 of LDUD01000035.1, forward strand.
ACCCAGGGCAACCCATCCCCAAAATCCAATTAACCACCACGCCAAACGCAATCAGATTCGCCACAAACAAGAACAAATCTGCTGGGAAAACAGTGTACCTCCAGAATATTATGCATAGGAAAGAGTACACTAAAGAAGTGGAAGAAATTACGGTAGTGTAGATGAATCGGCCTTCGGGGCGGATTTTGTAGTTATCGGCGGTATTGAGGTAGTGACCAGCAATGCCGGTAACGATAACGGTAGAAAAGAGTTGTGCAATGCGGAAGATGACGGAAAGGATACGGGGGATGTAGATTTGGGTAGCTGTTTGCGCCATTTTGTCGGTCTTGGTTTTGAGTGATATGCGTTATAGAGTATTGCGTATATATAAAGGATTCGTAATTCGAGCGTAGCAGGCGTTATGAGCAATTGTTTGAAAGTGCGACTCGAGAGGTGTAGAATATTCCAGCTTGAAATACTGTTTAATAAAAATAAAAGAGAACGCTATAGCTCGCAGAGCTGATGTAGATTATTTTGAACGCTAGGGGTAAACGAAAGTATTCGGTATATGCGATATTGATAAGGAAATTCGTGTCAAAGGAAAGAAAATATTAAATATAAGTTCAAATAAACGAAGGGCTAGCCTAAATAGAAAAGCACGAATATGAGACGGATCGAAGAGAATGAAATCAAGTAATGCTAATAGAAAATAGTCTGAAAGCTCAAGCAAAAGTGGATCTGAGGTTGAGGCAGAACCTCATGCTTTATACCTTATTGCCTTCTGCTGGACTTCAAGATATCACAAATCACATCTGGATATCATGCCAAAAAAAAAAGTAAAAATAATTCCCTTGTTAAAAATTCGTATTTCTATTCTTAACATCTCAATCGCGATCCTACCCCCCACTGCGAGCTCGCTTCATCCTGTCAAAATAAAAACTTTTATTCTCCGAAACATGTTTAAAGGAAAGACTAGTTCTGAAACCGGCTATCATCGCCTAAGCCTCGGTCTCCACTCGCCGTTTTCAAGAAAATCCCGATATCCAAAATGTTGGGAGCGCCTAATGGTGGTATTCGAGCTTCGGAAGGTTTGCCGCAAGGATACTGATTCGATGCTATCCATTCACGACAATGTATATGCTAGGCATGGTTTTAATGGGAAAGCTACATAAAATGTCAGCCCTACAAGAATTCAATGTGTGAGAGAGTTTCAGCTATCCTGGGATATTGCTTGGCTTTATTTAGCATATCCTCTCCCATTGAACCCTTTTCGAATTCCTTTGAGGCTCTTAAAAATAGCACACCAGAATCGCGTGGGTGGAATTGTGTTGATCATGCAATGATTGGCTCTGCGTTGTTGTCTGTAAAATATGCTGTGACAGGTCTCACCAGGATTAAGCGCCTACCCGCGGTCCGTGAAACACTCCAAGGGATGAAGTAGGAATAGTCCGCGAACAGGTGGATTCAATATAGGCTGACAGCAAAGAATGAGATTTCATAATTTTAGTAGGATTTATGTCGAAAGGATCTAGACTCAAGATGCCAGCCTGAATGTGGTGACGCTCCAATTTTTTGGTTATATCTTTAAGAATAGAACAGGATATAGGGATACCATAAAGAGTCATATAGTAAATGAAGAATTTCTCTCAGAGAAAGCTTCGAACTGCTTAAGGAATCTAAATAAAGTGAACAAAAGATTGCAAGGGGAATCCTGGGCTCTGAGTGTACTCAATACTCGAGAATATCAAATGACAATCGCTATAAGTATCAAGGCTTAGAACAAACGACCGAAGGAACGAATATACTATTGTTGGAAAGGACTTCCGTCTTGGGAGTATTTCATAGTTCGATAGCGACCGAGAGTTAAAGTGTCTAGACCGGAACTCTGTTCTCCTTTGCTCTTGATGTCAACTTTGTCTTCTGGTTCCTGTACCTCCAGTAGTACCAGAATCCGACTATTGAAAAAACCTTGTTAGCATTTGCCTCTGATGATCCCAACTATCGTGGATAAATTACGACAACGTAAACTTACCAAGCGAACTAATCAACCACAAGATCCAGTTGACCAAGTCCAACCACATTGCATCCCTCATTTGCTCAATGTCGTGATTTCCCTCTGGGTCCTCATCGAGGTAGAGCTTCGCAAAAATGCCAAACACGGTCGTCCAGCAGATGAAAAGGACAATATCCCAGACGAAGAACCAGCGGAGAGGGAAGAATGGGAGAGAATAGATTATCTATTCAGTCCATTCAATAATATATTAGTATGAGATATTCAATATGTTGATATGACGTCATATGTCACATAGACCTGGTATAGAGGCCCGTCAAACTTGATGCAATATGTTAGAGGGGAAACATACAGCAGTCAAAGCTGATAACCCGCCCACGACGACTGCCCAGATCCATCTCGCGTCTGCTGATTCATCTGCCTTGGTAGCTCGGTCGAGGTATTTTCCATATAAGCCGACTACGGCACATGCTAGGACTAGTTGGATGAGGCGTAGGATGCCCTAGAAAATGTTATTTTTATAATGTTAGAATTCTGCATCTTTGGCCCGATGGATATAGATTTCTGCGAAATTAATTGGAAAATTCAGTCATACCAGAATGATCCTCCCCGTCAGACTCTCTATCGCTTTCAACGACATTTTGGGCGGTTGGAGATAATGTGTTGCCACTAGTTATCAAGCCCAGCCAAGGTCGCAGGAACCTGCCTTAGATCAGGAATGATGGATGCTAGTTTTAAACCTCTTGTCCAAGTGGTTTTACGAAGGTGATAGAGAGTGGATTTATTGTCGTCAGGAAGGATGACTAAAGAAGGTTTAGAGTAGTAGAAAGAAAGAGGGGAAGAGTCTAGAGCTTTTAAATCCGCTCCCACCTGCAACGCCTGCTGTCGAGAACCCTGGAAGCGAAATGATTGACAGCAGTTGTACACTAAGTCCGGATGCTGAGCGAATAGAAGTGTGTAGTGTGCAGAGCGCCTAATCTCTGGTGACCTTGGAATGGGGTTTATCTTTTTCGCTACGTCTGCAAGCCTACTTCTGCAGCTCTGGAAAGTGTCTTAAAACACCAAAATTCCTCCAAACTGATCTTACAAAGAAATGGCGATTTGAAGGGATTCTGATCCAGGTCTCGGAAATGCTAGTGTGATGTCTCTGCAGCTTTGGTACCTGTGAGCTAGCTCTAGAGGAATGTATGATCAAAAATTAACTGGGGGGTGGGCAAGGTCAACTGAGGTGGGCCATGTTCTTGCCTGCTCTAGTGTTGCTTTTGTCACGATGTCATCATGCAGAGGTCTTTGTCCAATAACAGGTTTGGGGGCATGGGTTGCCCAAGTGTTCTTTAAGGTTTTTAGCTTTTTTCGCAGGAAGAATCTCACAAATGAGAAACGAAAAGAAACCACAGAACCATGCTTGGTTGGTGGCTTTCTGCGCCGCTTGAGTATTGTGTATTCCAATGCCAGTGACGTCAAAATTTAGCAAGTTGTCTCTAAACGAGGCCACCAAGCATGCGAGCATTGCAGCCGAATCTCGGTTATAGGAGGAGGCATTGAGATTCCATAACAAAGTACGGATGCATATTCTAGCCTGTCTGGCAAAGTTATATTCATCAGAAGAGCAAAATGTATCTAAAATACACAAGTACGCATCAAAGGACAAAAGGAAGAACACCATAACGCTCTATCATCCGATCCGCTTAACGTAAAGAAAAAAAAAAGTATGATAACAACACCATCTCGGTGAGACGCCTTTCATACCTTGTAACTCAAATCCATCGTTATGGTAATGAATAATAAAGCTAGGGTTATAAAGGGGGAATATCAAAAGTGGAGTAACATGACGGGTATCATGCGAGTGGGAGCTTGTTATAGATTGTGCAAGGCTGGAAGATGGTCGAAAGTACTGGTGCGAGAATAAGAAAATCCGATCGGTCGCATGGACCCTTTTTTATTACAAGCCAGAATGTTAAGTCCAATTGGCTTGGAATCCACCCATTTTTGTTTCCGCAAAAAGCAACAGAAAAAGAAGGTCCACGCTTTCCCAAAATTAGGTATCACGTGTCTGTGCACTTTTTTTTTTTTTTGTTAATTTATTTTTCTGTTTTATGATAAATGATGTGACGGTCGCGAGAGAGCTGGACCAGCATCGACTTCTTTTAAGATATGCATTGCAATTGTGATAGCCTGGTGACGCCGAGAAAATAGCGTTGAGGGGAAGTAAGAATAGGTTCAGGTCTGCTCATTTTGGTGAAGGAACATTGAGTCTAAGTTCGGCAGTCTGCGGTTGGGGTGTGCCTGGAGTAGAATCATCGGAACCGTAGGCATTCCTCAGCGGAGAAGGACGAGACCCGATATTTGTAGGGAGCTGAAGAGTATTTCCGGAATCCCTATTCTTCCATATGGTCCTAATTTTGCGGACAATTCCCCCATTGTCGACGATGACAACCTGCTTCTCATCATCTTCAGAGATAACTTGTATTTTCTCGCCGGCTTGAGGCCCAGTATTTGGGTTTGGAACCCTAGGACGGGACCTTTTGCTTCGTCGGGGAGTGGAGGCTCCTGAGTTGTCGGTGCTTCGGGACTGTCCTTTCTGATCAAGGTTATTTTCCTGTTGTTGTTGTTGTGGGACAGTAACTTCTGGTTGTTTCTTGCGTAAGCCACCGTCGATGCCATCATCATTCTCATCCGTCATTGTCGGAGGAAGAG
>LDUD01000035.1:349082-362914 GCA_012184295.1 Dactylella cylindrospora
CCAATGCCATGTAAAGTCTTGAAGTTACTCGTGACTGAAGGACAGGAAGTTAATAAAGACGATCCGCTGATTGTTATTGAGTCTATGAAGGTATATCCCAGTCGCTCACTGTGGCATACTGTGTATGTTTGCTAACATGGCGGTTTAGATGGAAACAACGATAAGAAGTCCTAAGGTCGGGAAGATCGCGAAAATCGTTCATGTCGAAGGAGTAAGTTTATCAAATCTAGTTAATTGGGTATATTAGGAAACTAACCCTCTATCCTGTAGGATATTTGCAAAGCAGGAACCGAGCTGGTAGAGTTTGCAGTGGAAGACGACGCTACAAGCTAATTAATCGTTAAGTGATAGATGAATAGAGGAAGCTGTACGATAGCTGCATAATTTTCTTGTTAAATGTCATAGCACACTTATTATTACTGGGATTAGAATTAAAAGCGAGCTATGATGTTTCCACTCTTAAGTTTGCATACTTGATTTGAGAATGTGCTACATGCTACATTTTAGATGTGAGACTGGCTTGCGGTCATTATAGCGCTAGACTGTATATGTGTTGTTTGTTGGAGTTCCTGCCCCGCCAATTGCCCTTTTGGCGCAACACCGTTGAGCTACAAGCTAGCAAGCTTCACGACATTGCTCACCACCTCACGCGTCCTTCAAACTACATGCTCACCAACAATTCTAGTCATCACTAGTATACTATTTAGTATCTACTTAAATTATCTGGACATAAATCCAGCACTTTAGCCATCCGCATTCTATAATACAAACCACAACTCATCCAATACCCTTTTCAATAACTAGCACTTCGAAAGGAATAGCTATCATAGAGGGCTGTCTATCTGCCCCACCTTCACCATCCACGATGGCGTCCCCTCAGGTCAAAGCAGGTCTCGCAGAGATCGTATCATCTACAGCCTCACAATCGGACAAGATAACACCTCTCCAAACGATGCTTTCCGATATTCTCTCGTCTTCTGCCCCTGATCAGCTAACACCCAACCTCAAAGCCTTTATCGACTGTTTACTAAGCGACTCTATCACAATAATAACTTCCCGTCCCGTTATGACCGATCTGGTCAACTCCCTGTCAAAACTTCCTAATGAAAGTGAACCGAAGAAGGACGTCCTCACCTACCTATTAGAGGCTCTCAGACCGCGAATAGTCTCGTATGAGGAACCCGATACTCTTGTCCGTGAACAGCTGGCGGATATCTACGAGGTTGAGAATGAGAACACGGCTGCTGCAAACGTCTTGATGGGGATTCAGCTGGATTCCTCCCAGCGTCTCATTCCTGACGAATATCGTCTAAAGACCTACATCCGTATAATGCGAAATCTCCTTGAAGATGGAGAGTCGGTTCCTGCCGAGCGATATCTCAACCGTGCTACATCACTTATTCACAAATCTGCAGATGAAGTTCAGAATCTGCACTTCTTGCTGTGTCAAGCTCGTATTTACGATAACAAGCGAGAGTTTTTAAATGCTTGCCAGAAGTATCTACAGCTGAGTTTCTCGCCAGTGGTTGACGAGACTGAAAGACTTTCCTGTTTAAACGCTGCGATCGTCTGTGCAGTTTTAGCTCCTGCTGGCCCTGCTAGGAGCAGAGCTTTGGGAACACTGTACAAGGACGATAGAGCACCACAAGTGGAGCATTACGCGATTTTGGAGAAGATGTATTTTGACAGAATCTTGAGTTCTGAGGATGTCGATGCGTTTGAAAAGAGTTTGGCGCCGCACCAGACTGCCAAGAATGCAGATGGAACCACAGTGCTTACTCGGGCTATTGTACAGCACAATCTACTTGCTGCGTCGAGACTGTACAACAATATTGGTGTGGAAGAGTTGGGTGTTCTGCTTCAGCTACCTGCAGAGCAGGCAGAGAGCTATGCCGCTAGGATGATTGAGCAGAAGCGATTAGCAGGTCAAATTGATCAAATTGACAAATTGATTTACTTTGATGGACCGGCGGGGTCAGGGCACCAGGATGGTGTGATCATCGGAAGACAGACGAGAAAGTGGGACGCCAATATCCTGGCTCTGGCGGAAGAAGTAGAGAGGGTGACGAGTATGTTGCAATCGGAGCACCCGGTAAGTTTTGTGTGATGCCATCAAAGCAAATATGAGGATACTAATAACTACACAGGAGTTTGTGTCTGCCCATTTGGTTCATTAGAGTATGCTTTGCGATTGATGAGCAGAATCACAGTTACAACGGTTGGATTTTTTGTGATTGGAAGACTAGGAATTAGGAGCATTATAGGCGTTCTTCAGTAGTATAGCTACTTTTGATAATTATACAGCTAGTTAGTATATTAGATGTGCTTGAGGTTAGATCTGGGTTACAGCGCCTTTCCGGGATCCTGTGAGGCGCCCAACGACTGCACCGCCACTGCGCCACGATTCAGGAACTGGGTCAACATATTGTGGCGAGTGTCACCCCGCGAAGCTTATATCAATTCGTAGAGTCCCGCTCGTGAAACACGCCACTACAACGTCATCTACCCGCAACCTCCTCCCTCATCTATATCACTTGCAGCTACTTTCCCCTGATTTGGTGTGATATTACCTTATGTGTACATATGCTAATACCAAATCTACCATTCCGCGATCATCAATCCCACTTTTCCCCTTTGTTTTGTTCTCTCTAACCACATCCTGATTTTTGGATCTTTCGACACCACGATTAACCGGACAGAGGTAACCCCTCACCCCTCCAAACCTTCACCATGTCGAACACCACCGACCCGTTTGTTCTCGCGTGGAACAATATCCGATACCACACGGCAAACTTGATGGACCAAGCCGATAAGCATTTCGATTCCATCGCGCACACCATCCGCGACAAGGCGCAGAACACGGACTGGATCCCGCAGATTACGAAAAAGTCACCGGCGCCGCCTCCTCCCGCTCCCGTTATTGCGAAGGTACCGACGGCAGGGACGAGTGCTGTATGGGAGTGGGTTAAGGATCACAAATTGTTGATAGCCGGGTTGGCGGTTGTGGCTGTTGGCGGTGTTTACGTTGTGAAGAAGAGGAGGAGGGAGAGGGGTAGGAGGAGGAAGGCGTTGAAGGCTGCGAATGGAGCTAGAAAGGAAGTCGTTGGTGAGTTTTGCTTCTTTATTTCCAGTGTTGCTTGTAGGAGGTGATTTGGGATACTAATGGTGGCTGTGCGCTATAGTGATCCACGGGCAGCCTCACGACCCGCTGTTAAAGTCCACAGCTCACGATTTGGAGCGACGAGGGTTTATCGTCTATGTTGCTGTCTCCTCGCATGATGACGAGCAACTTGTCATGAACGAAGGAAAGGCGGATATAAGGCCGTTGCAGATCGATATTCTCGATGTAGGTTTACGTTCTTTGTGACTAATGTGTTGGAAGGCTGCTAACAGACAATATGGCAGACTCTCTCCGCCCAAGCCTCCATTTCCCGTTTCTCGTCATACCTTCGCTCCGCCTCCACTCCATTCCCAGGAGCACCGTCACACCACCTGCGACTCACCGCAGTGATCTTAATCCCAGATTCTCATTACCCTTCCGGTCCTATTGAAACGATTCCTCTTGATCATTGGTCGGATACGTTCAACCTTAAACTGGTTCGGACCCTTGCAATTGCGCAGTTGTTCCTTCCAATCATCGTGGACTTCAAGGCGAGGGTGCTGTTCGTTACACCGTCGATCCCGTATTCGTTAAAATTACCGTTTCATGCTCCCGAGGTTGTTACTGTTGGAGCGCTGGAAGGTGTGATTGAGTGTTTGAGACGGGAGGTTGAGTACACCGGTGTTGAGGTTGTTTGGATACGTACCGGAACGGTGGATTTGGGCCACTCAAGACAGAACAATACGTCATCGGCCACAAGGGCAGATGTGCTCAGCTGGAGCCCTGCGGTACGCTCCGTATACGCAAGAGGTTACATGAGCGCTAAAGCGGTAGGAGACGTTAAAGGCAGCAGTTTGAAAGAGGTGAACGGGGCTATTGTTGCGGGAATGCTGGATAAGAAGGTAAGGAGGACGGTGTTTGTGGGGAGCGGAAGCGTGGCATATGAAGCTATTGCAAGGTATATGCCTCGAGGCGTGGTTGGATGGATGCTGGGGCTAAGAGGCGGAAGGAGGATTACGGAAGCAATAAGGGGAGCCAATGGAAGCCCGCCGGGGAGTAGAGGAAGTAGCGGTGGTGAGAGGTCTTTGGAGAATAGTGTGGAATGGGAGAGAGTGGATAAGCTAGCTTGAGAGCTCGGTTTAATGAAATTAGCTGTGGAAGGCATGATGTGAGGTCGGTATGCAAACAATGATGTGGCATATTGTTGATGATATGATTAGTATCTCGACTCTACGGCGTTTTTTGAAAAAAAAAAAAAAAAAAAAAAAAAAAAAAAAAAAAAAAAAAAAAAAAAAAAAAAAAAAAAAAAAAAAAAATTTTTTTTTTTTTTTTTTTTTTTTTTTTTTTTTTTTTTTTTTTTTTTTTTTTTTTTTTTTTTTTTTTTTTTTTTTTTTTTTTTTTTTTTTTTTTTTTTTTTTTTTTTTTTTTTTTTTTTTTTTTTTTTTTTTTTTTTTTTTTTTTTTTTTTTTTTTTTTTTTTTTTTTTTTTTTTTTTTTTTTTTTTTTTTTTTTTTTTTTTTTTTTTTTTTTTTTTTTTTTTTTTTTTTTTTTTTTTTTTTTTTTTTTTTTTTTTTTTTTTTTTTTTTTTTTTTTTTTTTTTTTTTTTTTTTTTTTTTTTTTTTTTTTTTTTTTTTTTTTTTTTTTTTAAAAAAAAAAAAAAAAAAAAAAAAAAAAAAAAAAAAAAAAAAAAAAAAAAAAAAAAAAAAAAAAAAAAAAAAAAAAAAAAAAAAAAAAAAAAAAAAAAAAAAAAAAAAAAAAAAAAAAAAAAAAAAAAAAAAAAAAAAAAAAAAAAAAAAAAAAAAAAAAAAAAAAAAAAAACTTTATTTTTCCTTTTTATGTTGTACCTTTATCTCCTCCCCCTTTCGTTTGGGATAACTAGAATGGAAATGTATCGGGATTTGAACAGATCCTGGCGGGCGAAATTGGATGTCATGGAAATTACTTGAGAATGGTAATTGGAACAGCAGCAGAATCGGCAGGTCCTACTTCTTGATTCCCGGGGACTAGGGAAAGGAGGTCGAGAATGAAGGTGCAAGTTCTTAATGGATATGGTGCATCGGGCAAGTCTTGATTATTGTATATTTACTTACTTCTTACTTACATGAGAAGGTGTTCATCTCTGCTTTTTTTATGGTTGGGGGTTTACTGTTGATATGGCCTAGGTTGGAACTCTCCGCATTTACTGGAAATAAACGGAATCTTTGCTCTCTACACTTTTACAGTAGATATTCAGGTCCTCAGTTGTGATTATTGAATTAATCTCATGTTATTCATAAGCAGCCTCCGCTATGGCGACTTAAGCTTAGGAGAGGCGAGTATGCATGCGCTAGGTACGCCTGAAGAGAAGCTATAGAAGCGCCAAGGTATCGCGGTGTCAACTTTGCGAATCCGAGGGTAACGAGCTCCCCAATTCGGGGCTATACCCGTACTACTCAAGGCCCGCTAGGACCTCGCTTTCCGCGAACGAGAAAGGTTTGGTTTCAATCGCTTCTTTCTGCCTTGAGGTCCTCATTACAATATCAGATTTTAAACTACCACGGAAACATTTCGGGAAAGAGCCCCGCCGGCACTTGTCTATTTTGAGTAAATCTTAAAATTCCAGATTGAAATTGAATATGCGGCGGATATAGGATACGGAAAACCTCTTAACGAGGCGGCGGCGCGAAGGGTATGTATTTCACATGGATGTCCATTGGGGGCGCCTACAGCACAGCTACGGGATTACATGCAGCATTGTAGCTAGGTAGCTAAGGTCATGATTACAATATGTGGGGAACAGATCCAGCTTATAAATCCACTGGTATGATCCTCGAGCTACTCGGTAGGCACCCGGGTGGCTTAGCAAGTTTTGTTCGAATGTTCTCATTTCTAACATATAATTGTTTCGACTTGAGGGGAAACGGTTTGTAATTTCAAATTTTGCAATTTCGTCACTTTTTGGACCTAGAGCTTGGGAGGAGAAGAGTGAAGGTTCAGCTGGGGTAAGAGATTGCCCATGAAGTCCTGTTGAATTTGTTCTGGGTTCTTGAGGTGAGGTTGTGTTATCATGATGTATAGATGTTGGAGTTTGATAATGGGACATATAGAGCACTATATTGTTTTAAAATATAATCTTTTAGGAAACTGACGGCAGGCAGGTCGGAGATGCCTAAAGATTTATTATGCCTCGGAATTATTGCGATATGTGGAATCCAAAGTTGGTGAGAGAATATTATTGTATATTTTTGCTCGTGGTTGTGAATTTTAACGCTTCAACTGTTGGCCACTGGGCGAGTTTCGGTCCCCTACGATACTGAACGCATTGACATCGCGTTGGGGTTGCAAACGATCTAGATCGATATCTCCGTGCATGTCCAAATTACATGCATATCTGCATGTACGGAAATTTTAAATTGCTCCACGGTGATATATTTTAAGCTTATCTGCATTCCTGGAAATCTTCGGGAATATTACTTTATCATTTTATTCCAACTCGGGGATAGGGCATTTAGTTGGGGATCGCAAGGCGGACGCGGAGATGAATGGAATAATGTGGTGTAACCTGGAAGCTTCAAGCCGCAAAACCTGGAATCCTGCGTGTCGCAAGTCGCAACGAGTTAAATTGTAAAAGGCTGGTTGGCTCCGGCCTATGTGGGTACCGCTGACTATTTGTAAAAGTAATCAAGTTGCAACGGCGAAAGGAAAACAGGTTGCTAGCTAATGCAGGGCTAGATCTGGTTCCGACGCGGGTGGTAGTGCCGAGTCTGGTATGCCTCGCTTCCAAATTTCTGGCATTTGAATTTTCTTGAATTTTCCTTGTATCCCGCTACCAAGCGAAAGGAAAAACAAGATGGCCTGTTGTAGTCTGTTGGAGGCCGAGGCATTGCCGTTCTAGTTTGGCGAAGACGAAGATTTCTTGTTGAATTTGTTTGACAGTGGATAGATAGTACGTATCATGTACGATATAAGCCTCTCAGCATGCAGCATTATAGTTTATGCTATAGCTCTAGCGCAGCATCGAGCAATAATTCCGTCCGCGCCTCACCAGGAAAGCCGAAAACCCCTAGCTTGGCATTAATTTATAATGTAACTGCACATGTGGGCCTTATTCATCATCATCGTTTATTAAAAATATATCGAAAAATAAAGAAATATCTCCGGGGAAATGTTTCGAAACGTACGGGATATGAGGGGAACAAAAAAAGGACTGCACTGCATTGTTGGGTAGCAATGCAATGCTCACCGACCATAATTCGCGTTTTATTGGTTCTCTCAGACGAGAATTGTGTGACTCGCTCCTGCTCTCACGTTGAGCTTGAGGTTTTCACATGGACCATCCGGTTGGCAGTTCATAGTGCATGCTAGACCCGCGCGGATTAGCTGGCGATTGGGACGACGGATAGGGCAGGTTTATCACATCATATCACGCATTACTTGCATGGAAGTTCTCCTGCGGAATAAAAAAAAGAAGCGTGATCGGGTTCCACAACCGCTGCACGGCCTTTTCATTCATTCATTTCTTTTTTGTGGATGACAGTTTTTCTATTTGCTTTCTTTTGCAGAGTGGGTTCAAAGCTAGTTTACGGGGCTTGTTGATGGATTCTTCTCGTTTCGCTGGCGTAAGGCTGCTACCTAAGCGGGAAAGGGATCCTTTGCTCTTGCTCTTAACGTTCGGGTATCGAGATGATAGCTTGTAAGATTCATGCCATCGACGCGCGATTAGATACTGAGTCTTTGTATATATAGAGCCTCGACGGCCCTCATTTTGATATCTTTCGCATCCGTGTCAAATCAAGATACTCGAGTACAAGATATCGTCTTTATATGTTGGACAATACTTACTTAGTACGTATACACAAAAACAAAATAAAATATATAAAAACTGTTCATTCCTTTTCAGCTCCTAAGAACTAGCAGAGTAAGCCTTCGCATTGAACCTTTTTCCCATTTACGTCTCCTTCTCGCAGCTCTTCCCCTTCAGCCTGTTGGTATTGCTCTCTCATTCGTCATTCGGTGACCAGGAAGGCTAGCACGTTTTTCTGGTTTGGGGGTTAAATCTGACGACGAAAAAGAAATAGTCCGCCCAATTTGGTCGACGGTTGCTTCTGTTCTTCTCACCCAAACTCTAAACTAAACCCGAAATAATATCCAGCTTGCCAGAACCTTGCCGGACGAGACCAGACCTCCTGAATAGACCAAGGAAGGAGAGCAAGGAGGACCTGACCTGGACCTGAGAACCTCCAACTTACTTTCTTCTGATCCTGCCAGCTCAACCGTTTCTCAACGTTCCCTTCTTCACCCTCGTTCACTTATATATCCGTTATTCACCCCCCGTTGTCGCCTGTTCTTATTTTCTCTTTAACCTTGTCGGGCGCCTTCTGATCCTTCACCATCGGGTAGCAGAGAGGAGAGGTGTTCGTAGTGGTCATACCTCGCACCGTTAGAAAGGAAGAAACAGGAACAAAAGGGAGGAAAGCTTAGCTGCGTTTTGACAAAAAAAAGTTGGCGGTTTACCCAGCCAAAAATTAGAACCCGGCCTCGCCTCGCCTCGCCTCGCCAACCCCTCAAACAACGAACCATTATTACAACCACCACTTCTCTTTCCAAGGACGGAAAAATATCACCGATACCGTCCCGTTCCACCTTCAGAAGAGAAGAAGAAAACATAAACACCTCCCCAAAGGCCACGCCTGCCAAATTCACGATGGTCTTACCCGACGAGGTCTTCGACGAATGCGTCGCCATTCTCCAAAATACCTCTCTCCTCGAAGAAGAGCAAACCGAGCAAGTCGAAGCTGTTATCAAAAACCGAACCGGTCTCAGCGGAGCTGCTCTCGAGGCCCAAACCCTTGATGTCCTATGGCGTCACAGGGCTCAGGTCTCACCGTCTTCTTCGCCACCCCCTCCACGAGCCACGATAATCCGTCGGGCGTCTCCCGCACCATGGCAGCAAGCTATGGCCAGGGGAGGCACTCCCGTCGGCACTCCGCCACCGGGCTTCTCGGCCACCCTTCTCAACCACGGAAGTCCCTTCCCTAGCCCCCGTCCTTCCCCTCTGCTGGCTTACTCCTCTCCACGGATCCCTCATTCTCCGAGTCTCAACGCGTACGAATACGCAACGGATGTGAGCACCCCAGACATATACGGCGACTATGGCAGCGAAAACGTAGCGTGGTTGGTGGCAGATGATAATCCGACAAACTATTTGAGCTCCCGTGGCGGGTTGATGCAGCAGGACAATTTGACCCCTCACGATATGCTTCGGAGCGTGTTAGGGGAAGGTAGGACGGATGAGGAGATTTCGGCAGCCTTGGAAACCTGCGGGTACGACCTATCGGCAACATTGTCAATGTTGATGGAGCAGGAAGGTATGGGAGCTGCACTTGGGGTTGCTGGTGGAATCGGTGGAATTGGTGGAACTGGGATCGGTATTCAAGGAGTTGAGGTTCTAAGGACGCCGGAAGGGAGATATAGCAATCTCAGCAGTGAGGGTATGACGATTGCTACGGGGAAAAATACAGCATTGACGCCAGCTGGTGGAGAGTACGGGAGGAGCCCTGGAAGGCCAACGACTCCCAAAGTTGGAGTCGTGTGCCGGTTTTTCTTATCAACGGGTAGTTGCTTGAGGGCGGATTGCAGATTCAGTCACGATACGTCATCAACTATATGCAAGTAAGTTCTTTGTTTTCCTTCAGGCTTGTTACGAGGCAGCCTTTTGGGGTAATTTGAAATGGATCCTGACAGTGGTGGGGTACTATATAGATACTGGGTCATGGGCTCCTGTCTCGCAGGAGATACCTGCATCTTTTCCCATGACCCAACTCAATCTGCCAGCAAAATCATGGACCAACAACGAGCAGCTACATCTACTCCCCCTCTTCTTCAATTCCAGGACACAACAGCTTTCCCTGCCCTAGGATCAGATCAGTGGTCTCCTTCCAATGGCAGAGAGGGTAACCCAGCTCTATCACCACCGCCAGGTTTCAGACCTCTCAACATATCTCGTCCAAACTCCAGAGCTCAGAATCGTGCTCCAAGTCCAGCAGTCATGGTTCCTTCAGTTGATGACGCGGAAGCTTTCCCAACCTTGGGTAGCTTTAAGCCAAATAAGAAACATCAAAATCGTCGAAATAACCGTAGCAACCTTACCGACGGTATCTCTGGATCAGCGGGGCAGAATATCCCAACCGGACCAGCCTCGTTAGCAGATGTCGTGCGGATGACACCTTCCCCAGGACCGTACAATCGCAATAGATTCAACAACCACGTCACCAACTCGCCTCCACCATCCTTTGCAGTCCCCGGAAAGCATAGAAACCCGAGGTACCCGCTATCCGCAGCTGCCGCCGCCATACCACCACCGCAGCAGATTCCTTGGTTGGACACTGGTAATTCCATGAACAAGACCTATCTCAAGCACAGACAAACTGCTATCAAGCACGGCCAGCTTCGCAACAAATATCTTTCCGCAGCAGCTGCAGCATGGGCTAGGAATGACGCTAAGGCGGCAAAGAGCCTTAGCAATAAGGGACAACAAGAACAAGCAGAAATGCGTAAAGCGCACAGGGAAGCCGCTGCTGCCATTTACGAGCAACGACAAAAGGCATTGAGGAATGCAGCTGCAAACGGAGGTAGTGTGACCGTTGAGCTGTTTGTTGATCTACACGGTAAGCTTCCATTACTTCAAGCACTTCCCATTCAGGTGACAATTTGCTAACACATGATCGCAGGTCTCCACCCTGAGGAAGCTGTCGAATACCTCGAACGGATCCTGGTCGAGAATCAAAAATCGTCTCAACCAATCTACGCCATTACAGGGACCGGCCACCACAGCAAAAATGGAAAAGATAAAGTTCAACGCAGCGTTCGCTCTTTCCTTGATGAGTGGAAGTACCTGTACCGCGAATTCTCCGCTCAAGGTGACAGAGGTGGTATGGGTGGTATCTTAGGAATTGACCCCGGAAGCTTTGATAAAAGCTACGTTAAGGAAGGTAGCGGAGGCAGTGGAGGGGAAAGTACCAGTGCTGGAGGCGGGGTCAAGATTCAGAGGAATGGGAATGGGAACGGGAACGGGAACGGGAACGGGAACGGAGCTGCGAATGCAGCTACTGCTACCGGAGGAGACAGCGAGGATGTGTTTGGAGTTGAGGAGAGACATGTGGATGCGGATGATGCTCCTGTCGGGGCCGATGGGGAAGTGCTTGGACGAAGGGGAGTGGATGTTGTGGTCAAGGTGAAGGAAGGGAAGAAGAAGAGAGGCAAAGAGAGTCCTGTTGCCTCAAACGCGAAGCCTGCGATTATCCCACCCAGTGAGGGTGAAGTCCAGGCCGCTGAGACGAACGGGAAGGTAGAGGGGAGTGGCAAGGTGGAGGAGGATGAGAAGAAGGATGTTGGGGATGATGTTAGCGCTAGCGCCCCTGCTGCCGCTGTGACGGTTACTGCAGGCGGCGACTGACTCTGATTAGATCTTAGAGGGAACTCTTCTTGTTTTACGGGCATCTCCTTTTAGAACCGAGATAAAATATAAAGAATATAAATGGTTTTCCGGGTGTTATTTCCTTTGACGAATCTTGGAGTCCACCTAGATGGATATTTCCCTACCTATTTTCTCGTGAATGTAAATTTCAATGTAAGGGATGCGCCCTGAACAATAGAGGTATGTAGCTGAGAACAATCATAACATTGAGCTTTTGTCTATATCCGTAAACCGATTTTGGAGCCTATAATACATAACCCCTCTGTTACTATGAAGGGTTTCTAAGTCACAATTCCTACTGCTTATCTCCAGACCGCCAACTACTCCTCATCACTCATACTTTCCCACCCGTCCGGTCTTCCCTCTCCCTGTCCATCCTCCCCTTCATCATCACTGCTTTCACTATCAGTCTCATCAACTCCCACCACCCTCTCCTCCTTCCCTTCTCCAACCTTCGCCTCCGGCACCCTTCCCGCAAATATCCTTCTAACCGCCGCATTCGTACTCGTATCCCAAACCTTCACAATCCCTTTGCTCCCCGCCACAGCTACCCTAAACCCGACTTCCCTATCCGGCGCAAAACTAGCGCTGAACAGTTTACCAACTTCGAAATCTCTGCTGGTAACCATTGACGGTTTATTATTCTCCACGTTCCATAGCTTTACCGTTTTATCCGTCGACCCTGTGACGAGAAATCCGGGGATGATCGGGTTCACATCAAAGGTGGTCAAGCTGGAGGAGTGAGCTTGGAGCGTCCAGACGGGTTTAGTGGCGGATAGGGAAGCTGGGATTGTTCTAGCGTCGTGGAGGTGGAGAATGCCAGAGTCGGTAGAGACGTAAAAGTAATTTGGATCATGGGGGTCCCATTTTATGCCTTCAATATCGGATTCGACGCCCCAGCGTCCGGAGACCGTATCTTTGGTTCGCATGTCGACGGCGGCGACGGTGCGGTCCCAGGAGCCTGAGAGGAGGATGGTGGTGGAGGTTGGGTGCCAGGAGAGTGAGGAGACTTTGTCGGTATGATGGGTGTAGGAGTGGGCGGCGGTGAGGGTTGCTAGGTCCCAGAGTTTGATCGTAGTGTCGGCAGAACCGGAGGCGAGGAGGTTGCGGTGGGTGCGGTTGGAGGAGAGGGAGAGGATGGAGTCGGTGTGATGGGTTGAGACTGGGCCTTTTGATTTCTTCTTCTTCTTTTTGGACTTTTTGGAGGATTCTAGTTTTGGATTCGACCCAGCACCGAGAATTGCATCGGGGAATAAAGAGTCGACGGTATCGAGGTTCCAGATTTCGATATCCGGGTCTGTTGTACCTACGGCCGCAAGATTGCCCTTGATGTTAGGTGCTGGGGTTGTCCTTATGGGAAGGTCGATCCACTCAATGCATAGAGGGATAGCTGGTAGCATAAGATCATGGTGGACGTAGAGGTTGTCGGAGTCATCCTCATAGACATAAACTTCTAGGTGGGCAAGTTCATCTTCGAAGCGACCAGCGAGTAAGAGATTGTCCGTGGGAAGAATTTGAAGTTCTTCTCTTTCGTCGTCATCTTCGTTCTAAGGCAAAACCGTTAGAGAACGCTATCGAGTATGTAGACGATCTGGGTAGGCATATATATCATACATCTGGAATAGTGATATAGGGGTCTTCAGAGTTATTCTCGTGGTAGGCAAGAGATTTGATGTTTCCAAACATGCCCATCGCTACATGTACTTGGTTAGTCCTTTTGCCAATCAAACTAGTATTAAGACTTTCGACATACTTTGGGCATCCCCTCCGTCTGCTCCATCGTCGTCGTAGGTGTCGAGATTATATTCCCTTAAATCGTCGTCTGCGCTAGATAATGCCACCAGTCAGCGCACATTGCCCCTCCAAATACAGTATAACCCGTAAACTCAACTCTTCGTCATCCTTCTTTGACTTTTTAGCTTTCTTCGTGGGCAGATTTGAATCATCGTCATCGATATCCATTTCCAAAGCTACTCCGCCATCTGCAAGCCCATTCTTGCTGCTTTCTGCCTCATTTTCATGGGTGGATGCAGCCTGTGCGTCGTCGAGGTCTTCCTGGGCATCGTCGAGTTTGAGCTTTGCAATTTCCGCAATTCGAGAAAATTCGTCCTCATCAAAGGGCTTTCTATTGGGAAATTCAGCGGCGAAACCGCGGGGAACCCAGGTCGTCGCCGTTATCATATTGATGGTGTTTAAATATAAAGACAATGCTGGTATTTGTGGGGTGAAGCTGCAGAGGCTTTAGTGGGAGCTGTCGCAAACTTTTTTTTTTTTTTTT
>LDUD01000035.1:362932-382200 GCA_012184295.1 Dactylella cylindrospora
GAAAAAGGCTTGGCAAAGCTACACTATTTATCGCTACACTTTACTGTCCAAAATTTTTATAACCTCGCGTCTCTTCAAATTCATGATTCGGACAAGCAGCCAACCAATCTCCGCCCAACTCGTATACAGACTGCGCAGATGGATTCAACGTATGAATGTCTCATATATTGCGCAGTGATCTCGATATAGATCCTATATAAAGTCTCCAACGAAGGTATGGTCAGATCGCGTCCCTCCTATTCTCCAGTTTTCCTCTACTAGTTGTATCCAATGATGAGCGAAATTCATTACAATTTCTTAAGTATATGGAAGAGCCGTATGAATGGTGCTTTCCCTTTTCGTCTTCATTTCAATGGGATGAAATGGGGAGGGTGCCGACAATGTTTAGTTGAAATTTCAAGAGTCTGAGAATGCACCGCAATTGCATATACACTTGTCGTTCTTGTTATCACGGAATAAACGTAATTAGAGATCATTTCTGACTGTAATAAGAGCTTGCAGATTGGAGATAAAGTTCAAATCGACATTTTGTCGGACCAATGTTCCGGAACCTAGTTAATCTAGATCCCAATAGTACCAGCTACGAATTGCCTACAAGATTATCTTGAAAGTTTGACGCTTAATTGCCTTCAACTGGCTTTCTGTACGAGGAATGACATGTTGTATCTTGAAGGAACTCTCTTAGCCAGGGAACTCGCTTGCGACAGCAATATCAGACCTTGGTCCATTGTTGATGGCAGATGACCTATTTGATGCTAAGCAGCCGGCGTATTTAGCCACATACAACTACCCCAGCCACCACCCACAATCTCCGGCACTATCCTATTAGACTTCCGGAGTAGCGTCCCTGATGACGAAAATTTTTTTCATTGTTGATGGATAGCATGGATGTAATATATTTTGTCGAGTATATCCGATATTACACCGTTGAGTATTTTAAGGCAAATGAAAAGGATTGGCTTCACGTGGCCGGCCACGAGTAGTAAAAACATCAAAGGTCCAGAGCATGATCTCATTTACCGTCTTTCTGAAACGTAAACGAAATGAGATGTTCGTTTCTCACGTTTTGTCGTCGATGGACCTGGTTTTTGGGAACGACATCGCGTCAATGGACACGGGCAAAGGATAATCCGATCCTTGCTCTTTCCACCATTGGCTTTGAATCTAGGAAGCATCGGGGGCCTCCTGCAATGTCGGGATTAATGACGAAAGAAACTAGAAACCAAGGGCAGCTCTCGAGCCAGAGATGTAGAGACCGATTAAGTTTCTTAGGATACTATTAGTACAGGTCTCTCTTTTACCTGGAATGGCTTAAACCGTGCTCACATTGCAACAACGAGTAAAATCGCTCCTACTATCCGGATTCCATGCTGCTTCCAAGTATAATTCTTGATCCTTGCTCTCTTCTCTTCCGCGGTTTCTAATCGGATGCGACTCATAAACTCTACGAGTCTAGACTTTGTAGAGGGTGAGTCCGAACCCCCCATCGTGCTCTGTCTACGTAAACGGACTGCGAGATTGCCAGGGTTATTGTGGAGGGGTAGGATAAAATCGTCCTCATCTTGAGTTGTAGCGGGATTTCGCCTGCATGCCTCTGGCAGGGCAGGTTCTGAGTTCATCGTTTCGTATACCGAAATATCAGTTCTCTCCATCTGTCTAATTACTGAGCACGTAATCTGAACAGAGTTGGAAGTTGAACTCTGCGCGTTCCAAGAGCCTTGATATCCCTGATATTGGAAGGATCCATTGGCGTGGTGTTGAGCCACAGCACCCTCATATGCTTCAGCCATTGAAAGTTGAATGTTGCCCTCGAAAGTTTTGATATTCGTATCACGTTTGAAATACATGCAACTGCAGGAGCTAGATCTAGACCTTTCACGGAAATTCGGCTCGTAGCCCACGTTTGGTCGTTTGCAATGCGATAATGTCTACACGCTCAATTGCAAATTTAAACGTGCGGCCAGGCAGGGTACGTACCAGTACTGGTACTGCAGAACGGCAAAACGTATCATTTTGTGTTGTCACGTAGGCGGGTTCCTATCATTCAGATTACGAGTAGGCAACGGATCAGGAAGCTTCCTCGATCCTCCCGCCTTATCAAATATATTACAGAAAAATGTGGTCCTTGAAATTTCCGTTGTCACAAAACCGTGGATCATAAGTACAAACATTTTCAAGGTTTAAAGACGTTACCAAGGTATTCTTCATTGGCATCCAGTACATCATGGGAAAGTCGATATCACAGATTAAGTTTGTATGTCTCTAGTCGCTCTGCGATCATATATTAAGAAAATTATTCTACTAGCCAGTATCAGAAAGTCAGATCTAATGCTAAGCTTCTTGTCTCCACTTTGGCGTGCGATGTCGTGCATGATGGGCGGGAGCCTTTTGGTTGTTTACTCGGATTGGAAGGAGGAAATTGATTTGTGTAGGCACGAGTTTGATAGGTCTCCGCAGATGTTATCTTAGCGATAGCTAGTGGGGTTGCTGGAAGGCAGCGAAGGGCTCACGCCTTTATGACTCTATATGTTACAAGAGGTGTCCGATCTATACAGTATGTCTATTTTCTCGTGAGTTAAGCCTTGGGAAGGCAAGTGGAATGTTTGTAGTTATCGATATTGATATGCCTTTTAATTCAAGGGGTGGAACCCAGGCAAGCAATCGCGATCAACAGGCAATAGTCTCTTAGCCTTGAAAACTATCGATACTATAACCAAGCAGACGTTAGTCCAAGAAATCTCCCCGAAGAGCTCTCGTTCTCCCTCGAAAACGAGAAGAGTGTGTTTTTAATAAGGTCTTGATATTGATATGTGGCGCTGCAGCTAGAATAGCAGATACAGATCATGTACGGTATGCTTGGTGGAGTATGCACGCAGGTGGTGTTGACAGCCGGACGGATATGTTTCATGGCCAATTTAGCCCGGTAGATCTTAAGCCGCCACAGTTGCACACAATCCACACAGCATCTTCTCCAACTTTTATTCTCCTGTTTCTGCTTCATCGGGTGTCAAGGGGGAACCCTTGGCCTCCATTATATGATAGCACCGTTATACTATTGTTCGTCTCATGATTTAGTTTTAGGGCTTGTTGTAAGCCCCACATTGCCCAGATCACTTGGGAGATGTGCTGCAAAAGATCTTTGTGATTGTGGGTGGGTGGGAAAGAGACAAACAGTGCCAAACCCGGGCCGAAGTAACGAGGATCTGTTGCATGTTGCTGCTTTGGGCCAGGATTCTGGGGAAATGGAAGTGTAGACCAATCCGAACGATCCGCTTAAAATCTTGAATGTGATTGCCCACATGGCTAATTCGTGGTTGTCTTTTGGTGTCCTTAGGTCAGAAGCTAAAACCATTACTGGTAGCATGCTCTACGTCTGCGTAGACAGGTCGTTCAGAGTGTTCCGGAGATCTTTTCGGAAGCTGATAATTGATGTCCCGCCAATGCATTCGAGCTATTTTCACAAGCCTGCCTTTTGTCAATATACCTACCGACTCGGCGCCAACTGCTAGCATATCAGCCTCGTGCATGCCGACCAAGGAAATTTCGAGGTTCCTTCGTAGTACATGATCTTCGCCGGCCGTCACTCCACCTAAAAGGTTATTTTAGAACCGCCGGATATCTCAGCTACCCCACCTGCATGAGAAGGATGTATCGAAGGAATACCGCTCAACCTGAAATATGAAGGTGCTGAATGGGAAAGGGTACATCCTTGCTTTTAGGTTCCCATCTCAGGAAGGAAATACCGATCGTGTATCGGTAGGTACATAGGTGGGGAAAATCACAAATATGTACCTCTTGCGCATTGCATTGCAGGATGGCTTGACTTCCAGACCCTTCGCAAATAGGAATTGCCTGCGGTGTCTACCTAAATAATAATATTCCAAAAACTCCCTGGGTGGAGGAATTCGCGCCGTTTGCTTTGAACCTTTTGCCTGGGGATTTTGGGTGTTGTTGACTTCATCCCATCCCCCGCCCGAATTTAATATCCTTTTAATCTCAGAGCTGCATAGACCACTTTCCGAGAACGCTTACGTCTGTAAAAATCCCCTTGGTTCAAATGATTTCGTAGTCGTCTTCGGAAAAGGTTTAATAAGCCTCGTAAATTTGAATTAAATCTTACCTCGTAGCATGCAGGCTGGGGTACTTGGTACGAGGCTTGCCAGCCTCGAATCGACAGCCATGAGTAGCCACTGGCTAAAACCAAAAGAAAATAAAAAATTATGGCTTGTGAAGCCATCCCGGATACCTGTTCAGAAAGCACCTGGGATGCCTGGACACCCTGCATGGGTACCACTGTAATAGAATAGAGTAGGCGGTCAACCTACAACCTACCCGACAGGAATAACTGCTCATTTCAACCGAAAAGGCGAATACGACAACTGGGAGGAAGGGGAACATGCTACCCATACTCCCGGCCTGCCTGGCGAGTCAGCTGAACCTCGCATTTTTGGTTTCCGAGTCTGGAGCGACAGCCCAAGGAACTTCTTCAACCACACCCCGCCCCCATGTTATCCAAACGATCGCTTTCTATTTCTCTTCTAAAATACAATCGCGGACGGGCCAGACCGAAGATCATTCTTCCAAAAATTTTCCGTGGGTTTTGGTCAATTTATTCCTTTCCCTTTCCCTGTTTTTTTTGTCGTCAAGTCGTTTTTGTCGGTGCAAAAGCTTTTTCAGCCTGCTCTTTCGCGAAGGAAACATGATCGGCTCGCAAACTCGAATGGAACTACAACACCGATAATGATGGATTGTGGGATTGGGGACTTGGCTAGACCTGGTGAATTTCGAGCCTCAGCTGAAGAATCGAGCAATCTTAAACCCTTCGAAAAGCCCGACTATACCTTTGAGCAGTACGAATTCGGTATTTTCCTAAATTTCAAATTCGCAAAGATAGGGAACAGTCTGTGACACCCATATAATTGAAAGAGGTTCGTGCTACCGATATTTCTCCCGTTTCTGTGTCTTTTATTCTCTTCTGGATACTCTTTGCGAAACAACTCAGGCATTAGTGCCGTTTTGACCTGGTATACGAAGGAAAGTTTGCTCGTAATTGGGGGTCTTGGGTGTTATACAGCATTGATTTGGACGGCATCCAGCAGTTTGGAAAGGGCTTTTAGCCAGGAAAACCATAAACGCCATGCCTATGGAGGCCTGCGGAGAACGGCACGAAGACTAATTTAACATGCTTCTGTTCTTAGGCGCAATATATTCCAGGCCTTTTAATTACGCTTCTAAATAAAGTCAGCGTGTAACCCCGCTACGAATTCCGGCGGAATCGCTTTCATCGACTTGTGGAGAGCACGAGCGAGGAATTGAAGGACTGGAAGAGAGGCTCGCCGCTGTGTCGAAGGCCAGAAGAAGGTTAGCTTGTGTGACAACCCAACAGATCCAACAATTTCAACACACAAACCCAAAAGCAAAAACCCAGTCTGGATACGGACCAGTGATACTCGAGCAACCTCGGCGAGATATATATATATGCCCTCTTTGGGCTCGCCAGTATTGAAAAGGATTCGCAATATAGGTGTTTAGGGTGAGTGTTTAAGTTCTATGTGCTATAAATCCTATCGTTGAGTATTTTTTTTGCACTTGAGATTCCCGAAGATGGTCTGCCTGGTTCGGTTAGCATAGGAATTCCTTAGTGCTAAACGGCCGCAGACTCTGCAATTCAGTTATTTAATGAGTAGTACTATTCTTTCTTTTCCCTTCCCCTCCTACATAGACCTTTGGATTTTGTATTATTATTATTGTAGGGCTTGTCGCTGTTCGCGGACTTGCGGCGAAGAGAATTATTTTCTTCATGTCTGCCCACATTCGAACAACCGACTGTTTTTTTCTTCGCTGCAATGTGTGAAGCGATTGAAAGCTGTCACCAATTCAACTCAGCTGCGTTGAACTCTCTCACGATTCAAAGAAAAAGAAAATTGGCAACCTTCCTTTTTCTAAAATCTTCACCCTTCACCCTCATGATAACTAATTTTATTTATATCTTCCCCTTTTGTTACATCTTCCCACTTCCCTCTTTCCTTTCTCATTATCTCCCTCAAAATCCAATATCACCATCTAGCAGTCAAGATGGACCTATCTAACCATAAACTTCAGAGAGCAGACACCATGGCGAACCGAGCCAATCGACCACCGCCGATAGATACGACGATTCCTGGACCGTCGGGTCCACGGAATATGATTACTACCCCTCCCTCGGATGAGGGATCTGATTCTTCACATCATTTACCACAAGGAAACGAAATACTCCAGAAAATAATGAACGGCATCGCACAGCTGGAGGATGCGCCTCTAGTAGAATATCCACACCGAGCAAAGCGTCCTGCCGCCCAGCCTTATTTACCAGCTAGGACTACAAACCAGGGAATTCCTACCCGCCTAGCCATTGATCACTACAAGCGTTTGAGAATGGAAGGAGATTCGTCCCTCCATCGTCAATTCGCGTTGAATGGTCCTCCAACTCCCCCGCCAACATGTCCCCTCCCACCTCTCCCACAAAGCAACACCCCAATTGGGGAAAAACTAGCTTTGTCTGGACTACCCAGGGGCTTATCACGATTTCCGCTCTCGCCAGTCTCTCCGAGCGATGAGGAGCTTCTCCAGGGACGTAATGACTCTAACGGATCGGATACCGAGGCCGACTTGGAAATTCAGAAGGCGATAGAGGCAAGTTTGAGCATCGAGAAAATGCGTAGAAGTGTGCAGCAAACGCATGCAACCAGAGCTGGTTCACTGTATGTCAACCGGCTTAGAACGTCGGGATTGTCAGATATGAGAGTTCCGGCTCGCGCACAAACTTCTCGCATTTCTGTAAATAAGGCAAGCCGCCGGGAGCAGTCGCTACAAATTGGTGAGGCGGAGCGAAGGGAGAGCGTAGCGGTAAAAATCACTTAAACCCGGGTTTGCGGTGAGAATATTTAGCTGACACCATGATATTAGGAGTCCCATACGAGCCCACCTCCGGAGCCCAATTCAGAGCTCCATGCGCAACCAGAAGCCACCCTGCCGGATGCACCCCCTCCAATACCTCCCAAAGGGAGAGGCAGACCGCGTCTTCCCATCCCACGAGAGATGTTCACAATCCCTCCAGATTCCTTCAATGCACCTACGACGCCAACCCGAGTATCCCAGGTGCCTAATTTTTCAAGAGGGCCACAGCTCAGCCCAAAGAGGAATTTATCGGAACCTCAATCGCGGGAATTCGCCCCTTCAATGGGTAGCATGGCTCGTGAACTCGCTGGGGATGGGGCAGATGAAAATTCCGACGAGGATCGCGATACCCCAATAACTGCCCGCCCTCCTGCGATTCCTGCCCGTAAAATCCGACCAATGCAAAACAGGCATTCCAAGATTTCTGATATTCTTGGAGAAGACACAGCTGAGTTGAGTGGACCTTGGAGGCAAACGCTTCAAGGTCGAGTAGCGAAGGACATTGCCCACGTCAGGACTCGAAATGAGATCCTTGATGGCGATTTCAGAGGTAATGCAAGAGAGGAGCTCATGGCTATCAAGTCCGGCACCAAGACCATCCCGAACACTCCAATGGCAGTAGCCCATGCTGCAAGTAAACTGCTTAACATTGCACACCCAAAGCCCAACCAGACTGGAGATGCGCCTAACTCCCCGAAACTACCGGTTCTTATGGAGCGCACTAGTTCTTCTGATTCTGAGGTTCTTCCGGCTACAACGAATACTAGAATTCTTCAAAACGAACAAGATGACTCAGGCACTCGACCATCCAGTTCCGATAGTGTCGGATCCTACGGGAACAGTCTCCCTGAGAGTTGGGGGTCTGGAAGAGCCAGCGGTGATACTGGTATTAGCAGCAACGAAGACGCTTACAGTCCCGAATCGCTTAAACAAGAGCAGCCGAGCCCAAGCGAGGAGAAGTTACACCTAGCCCAAAATGTAGCCAGCGAGGCCACGGAGGAACCGATGATTAACGCTGCTACTACAATCAGCATGGAGATGACCGAAGAGTTCAGCCACCAAACCGGAAACTCAGAGGATATTCAGCACTTAGAGACGCAAGCATCGCAAGCGCAGCAGTTTAGGGCGAGTTTGAGAGCCAAATCTATACGCCGACCAGGGTTTACAGATGCGGAAGGTCGATATATCCAGATTCAAAACCGCTTGGAACTTGAGCTCCGCGGTGAAGACTTGCAATCTGATATCCTTCTCCCTGGTGAAGAAAGGGAACTTGCTGCTGCTCAAACTGAGAAGACTACCACGCCTATCGGAAGCCCTTTCCTCCCATTAGAACCCCTAGAGCTGCCTCTATTGCACCCTAATCACGGGAAAAACTATCCCATCCCAAGTCCTATCGCTGAAGAACCTGAATACATCTCTACGAACGCTGCACTTTCGGATCAGAATTCAGCCCAGCATAACAAGTTTGCAGACTTCCATTTTGATAACGAGCCTCCTAGCCACTTTTCCGATGACTCTGATGACGAACCAGAGGTCGAAGAGACTGAAAGCCCGGCTCCGGCCCCTACTCAGACCAATACCAATAGACACTCAAAGGCGCATAAGAGATCTGGTTCCGGATCTAGCTCCCTTGGTACCGGACCAATGTTGATGCGAATGGCTGCGCACAAAATCGCCAGCTACAACAGAAAGGCTACTCCATCTTCTTCAACATTTGGCGCCCGCCGCGTTTCCAAAAATTCTCTCCCACCTGTGGATATCGGCGAATTCCCGTCTCCTCGCACTAATCGAGATTCGGGAATAAGCGAGTTCTCATCCATTACTCGCGAATCTGTCGGTCCTGTCACACCTTTGCATCCCACTCCTCCCATCCCCACGCCTCCTGTTCCGGCAATTCACAGGCCAGAACCTATTGCCCCGGGGACTCCGACCAGCGCATCGAATAGAGACTCAAATAATTCTACAGAGAGCCAAATCGTTCAACCGGTTCCAATTGCCCCTCGTATCACTGCTGGAACATACCACGATGCATCGGAGCACGTTGTTCACCGCTTCGGCGGCACCTTGAATCCTGGCCTCCCGGAAAGGAGTGGCAGCAGTTTGGGTCACCGCACCGAAAGAGCTAGCCTTGCAAATCAGCTACCAGAGCGTAGCCGCAGCAGTCTCGGTCATAACGCCGCAAACGACTTTGAAACACGCTTCCCTCAACCGGGATATTCTAAGGCGCTTATGAAAAAGTTGCAGAAGGATCGTGAAAAGTCAAACAAGGAGGCGCTAAAGGCGGAAAAACAGAGGAAGAAGGAGCAGAAAGAAGCCAAACGCAAGGCGGAGCGTGCGAATAATGCGACACTGCTGCAGGTTAGCGGCCACGGCCAATGGGTCTAGTCGAACAATGGTCCGTTGGCATGGGCGAGGGAACTTCCCTCACCCACGAAAAACCAGCAAGTGAAGAAGCAGATTAATAAGTCGGAGGATAGGCTGCTCGGAATTCAAGATGTTTTACGAAAATTGAGGAGAGAGGCGCAACAAGAGTTAAGCGTACTATGGCATAAAAAATTCTGGATAAGGCCTGCGAATTTATACCAGCAATCCGTCCGTACCCACCCATACCACCTACTGCCGCTTCTCCCTCTTCACCACCAGAACACCTAAGAGCCGGCGTTTAGTTTTGCGACCCATAGAAGCACTGCGTGTGGCTTACCTTTTTTTCTTTTTTTTTCCCCCCCTTTGTTATTTTCCTAGCTCTGATATTTCCAGGAGTTCTTTTTCCAAGGTTTCGCCTCTTCGGGTTTGTCTTCGGAGTTTTTTTTCATTATGATTATTATTATTTTCTTTTTCTTAAGTCCAACGTTCTTTACCTTTCCCGATATTCGATTAGGAACGGGAATTTCTCTTAAGCATCATATTATTCAGAAGTACCTTTGCCATGCGAAGAGGAGGTTATAGGAAACATGGAAGATGGTACGGATACGGGAAATATAGCGCAGGTAGCGCGGTTGGGTTCCTGGAGACGACTACTCAAGCAAAGAAGAAACCCAACCAAAAATCAAAATAAGTAAAATATTTTTTACAAAGCTCTGCTAGTCCCTCATTTCGCCTCGCCTGCTTTTTGCTTTCGAACGCTTGCTTCGCGTGCTCGCTTCGTTTTTCTCTGCCTGCTTTGGTTCAGTAATCGTTCGTTTTACTGTGATACTTCGTGACCATCCGGGCACGCTCTGTTGCTTGCTAGTTTACCGTGCTACTATGTTGCCGCTTTGGTCCTTTTATAAAACTTACTCACTGCTAATATCTAGCCACGCTCTTGCCGATGCACACATCCGCCAGCCTCCGTAATGGGGCGACCGATTTCATTTGTTCATATTTATGCTTTTGTCTGTCACTTCGCTCCGATATTTCGCCATTTTACCAACTAGATACCCCATCAGCCAGCTCTCTTGTTCTTTTTCCATTCCTTTTTTTGAGTGTCGTATTGGAGTTATCTAGAGTTGTATATATTCTAAAATTATAAAAGCCTTTCCGTTTTTATACCTTTTCTTAAATATTTCTAGTATACTATGAGGCGCTTAAACCTATTTATACTTGTACGCTTAAGGTCTTAGCTATAGATATCTCCAGTCAGACTGTACCGAGCCCCGCTACACCATTCTCAGTTAGCCTGACCGCCTTCATAAATACTTATATGCACAAAATGTTCAAACCGAGTGGCCCATGACGGTTAGTAGCGCGGAAATGCAACAGTTCAACGCAATTTCCGATCTCGGAGAACTCTTCCGAGGCATAGATCATCGAGATTAGTCGGGGCGCTCTAGTGCTTAGTAAGGGATCAAGCCTCGCTGGCAAATCCATATGGAAAATTGTATATAAGTAGGTACTAACAGTATCGCCAGGCAAGATGCGAAATCACTGTTTAGTGTTAAATATAAACATAATTTCTAGAAAGGGTTTATAAGTTTACAAGATATCAATATATATCTGCAAATATAAAAATACAACATCGAGGTTGTTGTTGTGTTGCGCAGCAAAAGAGCCCTTCCTCCGTTTGCTGCAGACAGGCTATCCAAATGGGATCGATACAGCTAAACTCCAAGGCTGAGGAGTTTCTCCGAAGACACTCGGCCGCCATATCCGCTAAAATGGAGCTTGAAGAGTACTACCTCATGTCAGAGACAGCGAAGAATGAGTGGCCTCTTACCAACCCGACAGAATTTCAAAAGCAACTGGAGGATTGCTTGGAAACATTGTCGCCGAAATACCTAACACACCTACTCTGCCTCGCCGTGCAGGAACAGCGACCATATATTGTTCGGATATTGCTCTCACATGGAGCTCAGCCTCTTCCTAGGGGGATTACATTGTCGCTGTTAGTGACGGGCCCCTATCGGGGTCTGAAAGCGTCGTCGAAAATGATAATACAGGACTTTGCAAATCACGGATACGATGTTAGTACCATGGAGATTGATCACTATCTCTCGGATATCCCTTTATTAGCGTAAGTAGACCCTTATTCAGGGAACTAGATAGAAAGTTCTCGTGGCCGTGCGCTGATACAAAAGCAGAGCTCTCATGCCACCTTATAGCTCCGGATATTTCCAAAACGCCATGGATATGTGTAAATGGGCTCTAGAATGGGTGAAGAACCCATATCCTATCAGAACATCTGGAGATCATGACCCATTAATCTGTGCTATCAGCTGGGTAAATGTGGAACTAGTTGAGATGTTTATAAAGCTTGGAAGAGAGGTATCAGCCCATTACCTAATAGAAGCCGCGTCGCTTCATGGGCATCGGGATGGACGAATTAGGGAGATCATCAAAATTCTGTTGGACTATGGGGCGGATATAAACGCCCACGATGAACGTGAAAACACGCCTTTGCATATGGCGGCGGCAGAAGGGAGCGTGATAGCTATAAAAACGCTTTTATCGCATGGAGCTGACAGATATGTAAAAGACAGAAATGGGAAAATACCAGCGGATAGGTTGCTCACCCGGTTAGAGACTCGGAAAAAGAGGGCGGGGACTTCAGTAAATAGAAGGCTTATTGAGCAACTGGAAGAAGCTTATCAGCTCTTATTATGAATGTATATATGTATATATTAGGCTAGCGGGTACATTTATGTCGTCGGACCCTCATTTAGCTTTGTCTCGAGCTACATGTACTGTATATACCCTCATTTACCCATAACACATTTATTGCTGTGGTGCTCCTATATCAGGTACGGCGGCCTTGTAATACGATCACTCAAAGGTCTACGATTAGCCCTTTCCCGCTCTCTAACTCTAAAACTTACTTTTGTTTTCCCTTGTAATCGGGGTAAATTTGAACATTAGTCTCTACCTGGTAGTCGCATTGTTCGTTTCTACTTTGAAGTCCATTGCTATGCTAGAGTCTGAAGCTCATTACTTGGTCCCATTCCATTAGCTTCTTCACTTTCCAGAGTCGACCGAAATTTCAGTACGTAGTCAACTACTCCTAGGTGACCGCTGATTCTAGCCTCATCTTCTGCAGAACGCCCATTTTTGTCCTTCATCGAAGGGTCGGCACCGCCGTCTAGCAATATCCGCACCGCGTCTTCTTTTCCATGGTGAGCCGCGAAGTGCAAAACAGATGTCCATGTGTGATAGGAAGCGTTGGGATCAACTCCCCAGTCGAGCAAAGTCCTCAAAACATTCTCATTGACTGGGCCATACTGTGTTAAACAGCTGTACAGTGCAGTGGGGTCAGGTTGCGCGCCATTGTGAAAAAGAATATTTAGTGTGGGTTCGATCTGAGAGTGAGCTGCGCAGTGTAGAGCCTTCGGTGCAGTCAGATAGCCCGTATCCGGATCCGCCCCTCTTTCCAGCATCCATTTTAACCGCTGTTCATCTTCGATTAGGAGACTAGTCGGCCAACGGGTCAGTAACATTATAGTTCCTCTGGAGTATTCGATGGTACCAAATTCACCTCAGAACTGGAGCTTCCTCCGACGATCTGATATCCCAGCCATGATTGATAAGTTCCTGCCATATATTTACGCCAACGCAGCAAGTTATTTTGTATTGCTTCATATGGGGATTGAACTGCGCTCCATGCGATAATAAGAGCTGTAGGGTCTCGATGCGGCTACTATCGAGAGCTCCTGTGAGTCCCACCTTCAGGATGCCGTCCGAGGGGTCCGTCGCGAGGATTTCCATAACCTTTCCAACGCCACCATGGTAGGAATGATGTCTCATATGCTTTAAACTAAAAGAAGAAGAGCCTGCCAGAGGAGGGGCTGTCATTGCGAGACTTATATAGATACAGACTCAGCTCAGGTTATCCTAAATTTGATCAACGAGGGGCTAGAGAAGTACAACTAGCATATGATCGTAATAATGTAGAAACTTTAGTGTAGATTTTTGCTCTGGGGACAACAATATTACTGGTATTGCTTCGAAATGAAGCTTTTGATCTAAAACAGTAGAATCAGCGAGTACTCGAGGTGTGGTGTTGTCCAGCGCTGGCAAGCTCTTAGCTCTAAAACTAAAACTATAGCTAGTTGCGCAACGTTGCATGCGCACCTAAGCTAAAGATATGCAACTGGATTATATCATTGCCTAGCATATATAGGCCACTATACAAGGACTAACATCGTAGAGTACAAGCCTCAGTCTCAGTCTGACGGTTCTAAGCTATCGGCGATGCATATATCGGGCGTAGAGCAAATTTATTTTACGTAAAATGAGTATTAACAGCTCTAACTCTCTGGCTGGCAAATGTTCCTTGGGGCGGCCTGCTGGGAAGGTGTTGTTCTATCGTATAACTTGGTATATCTATCAGATGTCATATGTCGATAAATATATAAATGGATTTCCACATGGACTCGGCCTAGCCTACATGAATATGGCATTTCGGTTCTCCGCTATTATTTTATCACATGTACCAGTGTATACCTGGTGATGTTTCCTCTAAAAAACAAAAAATCGTCGAGGGGAAAATTAAAAAAAAAAAAAAAAAAAGAAAAGACAAAGCTAGAAGAATTGTGAGAGGCCATCCACGGAGAGATACAAGCAGCCGCTACGTTACATAAATAATTTTGAGCAGCTCCGGGTCAACAACACACGCCGCGTCGCATGTCAATTATCAACCAACAACCCTTTCAATCAACAAGAATGCTTTCTCCAGCTTCCCTTCCGGCTTTGTGTCGCGTCGAACGTTGAACTTCAAGCAAACGTCTACTAGCGGGTACTAGTACTCGAACTCGTACTTCTTTCTCCTACCGGTTGAGTCCTGTTTTGCATATCGAATAGTTTCCTCCAGCAGTTATCCCTTTGTTCGGGTCATTGCACCCTCTACGCCAGCCATGCCTCAACCGACAAGTTCCTCCACAATTGCCCGACTGAAGGATATCCTCAAGCAGCTCCTCCACCAAGTCGCATACAAGTCTTCAACCTCACCACCAGTTATATCGCATTCTTCGCTCACATCGATCCCTCCACCGCCCGCCCCCCCGCTGCCATCGTCAATCGCGACTCATCCTCTCCTTGATTCCTTCAAGCCGTTGGCAGGACAAAATGACACCAAGTATTGTCTGGAATGCGCTTCACGCGAGCTCCTCTATGAGATGATAGTTAGTGCCTCAATTCGCTCTTTCCCGTTTTGCTCGCAGCACTCCGATTAACTCCTTAACAAAGGCAACCTTTGAGCGGCAGCAAACTCCTGTTACTACCGATCCTTTTATCGACATCTTCGCCTTCTTCGATATAATATTGATACTCTCCGAACTAGGTTAGCTTAGCCATCTTATCAGGAACCCCTCCGAACCCTTGCATCGATTAGATCTATCGCCATGTCGTTTAAGCAACCTCTTGCACTTCGCTTTAGGATCCAGTCCCGCTGACTCCCACCAATTCTTTTAAACGTGCCGCAGACATTGGCGATCAGCAATTGCCGTTTGCGATCATCGAAGAAACCCTGGATACTCAGCCGATAGAAGGTTGTAAGCGGATATTCTCTTACCTAGAGTCAAGGATAGAACGCTTAACTGTGGTATGTCATCCATATTTCCTTTCCCCAGCTTTGCCTTACCTCCTAATTGTTTCTCTTCTACATCAATATTGCTCGTTCTAACAGTTCAATTTCTCGGCACTACTTAGGGGGTCGATGGCACCAAAGGGAAAGGCATTATTCTGCTCCGACTCTGCAATGAGCTCCTGCGCCGCTTATCGAAATCGGAAGACACTGTGTTCTGCGGACGAATCTTCGTATTTCTGACGAAGAGTTTTCCGCTGTCTGAGCGGTCCGGTGTCAATTTGCGAGGGGAGTTTCATGTGGATAATAGGACAACCTATGATGAAGGGAACGCCACTGTTCAACCCTCAGAAGGGCCTTCCCATGAGAAGTCAGATACCACCGCGGATGGCGTAGACGCTATGGAGATTACACCTTCGGAGGCCGCCTCGGCCGCGGACGCATGCCATAGTCTGTACAGCACTCTGTGGTCCGCCCAGCACGATTTCGCCGAACCCACTCGCCTCTTCCAGAAGGCTAACCTTGACAAATTCCGGGCATCCCTTGAGACCGTTGTCAAGGCATTCAAAACAGCCATTGACGAGCATGGATACAATGTGCCTTCGACAACCTCCGACCTAAAGCGAACCGCAAAACGCAAACGAGCGGAAACCGAAGAAGACGAATACGAAGACGACCAGGAGAAATATAACGAGCTGGACAACTACAATCCGAAATACCTTACTAGTCGGGAGCTTTTCGACCTTGAAGTATGCTCCAGCAGGTCCTCGTGATGCATACTCACTATGGCTTAAGCTAATTAAAAAATAGGTGCGCGATCTAGTGTTTCGAAGACACATACTCGTTCAGTTCCTCATTGTCATTGAGTTCCTCCTTACTCTTTCACCAAAATACAAAAAATACCTCGAAGCAGATGCCAAAAATCGATCCGTTCAATTCGCCTACACACTTAGCGAAGAAGATGTAAGATTTCTCAGTCCCTGAACACTATGCTTTGAACGTTATAGTCTAACCATAAACCTCCGTCTAGGACAAATGGGTAGAATCTGCGAAAAAGGATATCGTGGGGGCGTTGAACCATAAGTCCGGGATGGATGGTCTTCTATTCTCCCGTACCGTAGACTCTGTGCTTTCCAGGGAAAAGAATTGGGTGAAATGGAAAGCGGATAACTGTGTATCTTTCGAAGTACCACCAGTCAACGTGGAGGAAACGGCCGCTTCAGCCACCACTGGCGGCGAGAATTCTCAAATACCTAGAAATGTCGAACGTGGAATGGGGGCACCAGCTCTTAGTAGGGTTTGGTTTGATAGTGTTTCCGACGCAGATGCCATGGATAGCTTAAAAGATACCCAAAGGTGAGCTACAGCCTTACGCTTCTACTTATCATAAACATGTTCTTACGCCGGATATCTAGGATTGGACTCCCCGAGTACAGAGAGTTCAACAACGCGATTGAGGGTTATATTCTAGATAAAGACTTTGCTACGGATCAGGAGAAGGAGGATCTAGACGACTCGATAGCGAACAAATCTTGGAGAGCTCTGCGTATAGCCTCTCGGGATCGGTTTCATCTCTTTAAAGTTTTAGACGACGAATTGTCGATAAAGTCGCTAATAGCTGCAGAGGATGGTCTGGTAGACAAGAAGGATTCGGAGAAGGAGCCGAAGCGGGATTTACCAGCCAGCTTTTCTGTCACGACGTGACCATTATATTGCGGACCGAATCCCCTCCTTCCTACACGTATATAACGAGTACCCTTCACATAATCTAATAATTTAATAGATTTAAGCGTGCCTTTCTATTTAACTAGCCACGTGGTTAACATGAGCACGCTGACCTCTCATTTCTCCAGATTGTAGCTTTTCTAACAGAAACCGCTGGATATGTATGTGCGACCCGAATTGGAGCAGTCCAATTAGATTGACTTGCGATATCTGCCATGCTAATTATGATCGAAGCTTTGCGAAAATATGACGAAGGGAAACATCGAATGACCTGCGCAAACGCCAGCAAAACGAAACCCCATCAAAAACTCCATCGGAAAAAGAGAAAACGAAGGCTTTATAATCAATTCTCAGGTTATCTTGACAAAAAAAAAAATTTCTATATTCCATTTCCACCCTCCCCCCTTAATTCCTGAGAGCTCTCAACCGTTCCCCAAGACCATCCTCTTCGACCTCGGTCGGTTGTTGGATCCCTTTCGCCGGAGTCGCCGCGTTTAATTCCTGGTCCAGCTCAACCCCAACGTTATCCGCAACCTGCGCGAGCAGCCTGTCCACGTCTTCCTGGGGAGTATTAACAGCGTTGGCTGATGTGGTTGCATTTTCGTAATAGCCGGTTGCGACGTCCAGATCTTCGAATTGCGATTCAAATTTGTCCATTATCATTGATATCTAGAGAGAGCGTGTGAGCAATATGGTTAGCACCGAAGCCGGGGTTTATTGAAGCAAAAGGGGAAGCTTTGAGCCTTAGAGGGGAAAACAAAGGAAGAAAACTTGCGAACCTTTTCCAAGTTCATGGACTTCATCGCGCTATCCATGCCTTTTACCACATTCGCCATGCTCGCCGATACCTGTCTCATCGTCACAGCGGTCTGCACCCGACTAGCAACTCCATCGATTCGACTAGCAAGCCTCAGCAGGTTAAGATGCTCGTTCTGTTTCCGGATAACATTTTGTGCGTAAATTTTAGCGATATCTTGATTTCCTTGCTTCATAGCCTTTTCCACTTTTTGCTTCTCCTTTGCCGCTTCTTGTTTGGCTTTCGCCGCTTGTCGGGTGAGCTGCTTTTCCGTGAACTGCGAGAGGGGGTTAGTTGAGAGTCGAGCTGGTGACGGAGGGTGGCGGGAATGCGAGAGTGTTGGGATACTGGGAAGATACGAACCTTCAGGTTGAAGAGTGCCTTCTCCAGGCCGGACATGTTTGCGGTGGATATGGAGGATGTGGTGGGAAGTTTGGAGGTTTCGGTCGGCTATGGGTATCAATGCGGGAGACTCGCTGGGTAAGTGCTGCAGCGTCTATCGTAAGAGTCTAGAGTGGCGGCCTGGGTAAAGCTAGTCGGTTCAGTGGCCTTGCTCACAGTGCGGTGGGGTGGAAGGAAGACAGTCGTACAGGAATAGGAACCAGCAGGTATGGACGATCTGTTTTGAGGGCAAATTCGGATGCACTGGAAAGGATTCAGCGGAGTGGCGCTCGCGGGCTCGTCCTATAAACCAAGCTGCGGTAAAGGAAGGAGGTATCGAGAAGAGCGATAGTGATGACGAAGTGGATGACTACAACCGCCTCAACACACTGTTCCAGGGAAGATAGCACCCAAGTATCCCCGCTGGTTCGGCCCAGTTCTCGAGCTCTATCCTAACTTATAATTTTACACCACTCGACAAAATTGCAAAATATAAGCGATATGGCCGAACGCCTAACGGATCCAAGAATCAGTCTAGTGAAGAATACGTATGTATGAAAAAGAACAGTTTATATCGCCATCCAACTGCAGGTGAGATCAGATCAGATGGGCCATGCCAGATCCTGCTCCACCTTTGTTGAACCTGAATTTGGCTATTCCGCTGCTGCGGTGTGGCTGTGAAGCATCACGTGCCTCGTCGACTTCCATTGCAACATGACCAACACACTCAAATCTACACGATCTGGATCCCATGATGAATTCGAAGCCGAACTCTCCAGGATGAAGCAAAAAATATGGACAAATAGGAATATTCCATACTCCCTCGGCCGGAAAAAGTCCGAGATTTTTTTTCTTACTATCCAAATCAAAGTTTTTTTGTCCGAGAGCTTTCCCCCCAAAGCTAAGCTAGCTCCTTGTCGCGGTTGTCGTTTCGAAATTCTAGAAACAACACCAGTTCCAGAGCCAAAACGGGAAACGCAAAGAGCGAGTCTCATAAGTCTCATATTATATTATATTGAGAACAAAACAAAAAAAAGGTCGCTCCGCCGATGCACTAGCAGAGGCGAAAGTCGCGGGGGAGTTACGTATGTAGCCTTCTATCCGGCTTTGTTTTGTTTTGCCTGACGTATCGATATCGAAAGCCCCTTTCATTTTGGATTATATCCTAAAGCTAAAAATCTTGATGCTTTTTTGCCGATTGTCCGGGGAGATGGGCGGGTAGAGAGAAATACTTGGTTTCGACAAAGGTTTTTGAAATTCCGTCTACCGGGTACGTATACCGGGAGCAAATGTGGAAGTGTCTGTCGGCATATATTATCAATTTATCGAAGGCTAGGAATCACTGTTTTATTCGAGGGACTTGTCTCAATCGATTGTCGGACTTTCCCACCCACCATATCGCATGATAGCCAAATTCTCGACTTAGCTACCAAGGTGCTT
>LDUD01000035.1:382257-422753 GCA_012184295.1 Dactylella cylindrospora
TATTGAATTTATTGGGCAATTTAATTAAGCACCGGCTACTAAATTACTAAACCCTTCCGTGCACATTCTAGAAGGCAGATTGACCGGACAAGGGGATATAAGGTTCGATATTGTTTCTCGTCTGGCATCACATATATTAGTTTCGCCTGGATTTGATACTTTGCATGTATAAAATAGGCAGTTCGTATCACC
The DNA here is from genome assembly GCA_012184295.1 of Dactylella cylindrospora. Taxonomy (NCBI): domain Eukaryota; kingdom Fungi; phylum Ascomycota; class Orbiliomycetes; order Orbiliales; family Orbiliaceae; genus Dactylella; species Dactylella cylindrospora. Next base: position 382,450 of record LDUD01000035.1, read on the forward strand.
AAATTGAGGCTACCAGCGGCGTTGCCGCCTAGGGGATTTCCATGAATCAATGTATTCGAGTGTCTAGAACTCTTTGGATGGCACTAGCCATGCTCTTTGATTCTGTTAAATTTCTATGTACATTTCAGATTCTCAAAACCCGGTCATTGTGCCGCAGGCATGAATGATACAAAAAAAAAAAGTGGCATATACAAGGCAAAGAAGTTAAACAATGCACGCATGTTTCGAAGAGAGAAAGAACCAAGATCGCAGATATTGTGAAATATTTCAACCAAAGATCAGACCAGCTCTAACGGAGGAAATAGACTCAAAACTTGCAAAATGAGAACAAGCAGATACGACAAGCGCAACAACAAAAAAGAAAGGGTAATTTTCGGGCGCATTGCGTCCGATAGAACCATCCAGATAGTATTTTGAGGGCACTGTGGAACAAAAAAAGATCCAACAAACCATTTATATATAGGTAATACTTCATTTCCAAGGGGTATAAGGCATCGCGATCCTTCCAAAGGATTTGTTTTCACAGAAAAATTCATAAACATAGGGAATTCGTAAACTCAAAGCAAGCCAATAGAAAACGGGATGCAAAGAGGAAAAAAAAAAAAGACAAAACTCCATTCACCTCCCATGTATTTTGACGGGAAGGCCGAGGGGCCAGGTTGATATCATCGCAACTGGTGTCTGATGATACTGGGAGGTACCACCAGTAGTCATGGGTTTGTTCAAAACCGCAGCCCTGAGCGGCAGGAGTTCCACCGTTGGGCATGCGAGTTTAGGACACCGCGGCGGTAGGGGTATGAAGGAATTCAGGTGGGTGAGAGCAGGATCTTCTCGATCGATGGCCGTACCAGCGACCAAATGAAATATCTTTCGAGTTTCCTGTCTTTGGACTCATGAACCCATCCTGAGAGTAAGATGAAGTTGAAGTTGCGGGCGTCAAGTAAGATGTGCTGAAAGTAGTCGCATCAGGTGGGGCACTGAGTTGCTGTGGAAGACTGTGAACCAACTCTGGGGATTCTTGAACCGCCTGCTCGGAAAAGTTGCCTGTTCCAGCTGTGTGCGGTGTCATCGGCATCTGGTACTTATAAGCAACGAGGTTCAGAGGTGGGCTGAATGCTGGCTTGTGTGGAGACGGGTAGGGCTGTGTAATTGAAGCTATTTTATTACAATCAGCTCGGACGCTTCCAAGGGCAAAATTAAGACTTCCAGTTTGGATTCTACTTACCCGACGCTGTTGGCATGTAGGAGGGTTGATTCAGCCCAGGGATACTCCTTCCGATTCCGACCTGAGGATTGTGCATATAATACCCTTTAGACTCTTGGGAAAAGTTGTCGGAGTTGAGGTGAGGCGGCGAATAGGTTTGCGGCTGGCCTTCAGACAAATTCGGTATATCTGGGAACGCTCGAGGTACACTCGAGGGCTGAGACATACTTTGGGATTGAGGCCTCAAGACTTCCCGACTTGGAGGGGAAGAGAATGGGTTTCCCCGCGATGGCTTTGGGCCCGTTGGGGTAGATAGATAAGGGAAAGAAGGTCGATCCACACTAGCTGTTGATATCGGAGAAGGCAGGCCCCCAATGGTTCTCGGCGAGCTAAATGGTAGCGGGGCATAAGACGAATTTTGCGGGGTTCCCATCGCCGATGCCTCGGAAGCCATATGTCTGGGGAGACCATGGTATCCAAGAGGCTTGAGATCAGCCGGCTTACTTGTATATTGCTCCACTGGAGACGACTGATTCTCTGGCAATTTCGAAGAGCCATAGGAATGCAACGTTTGAAGGAGAGGGAATTCATCTGGCAGAGCTCGGGATCTCATCATCCGATCTCTATCATCGCTACTCATTCGCTTTAACTTTGCTCGTCTATAGGTCATGAATGAGTTGTTAGTGAATGCTATTTTTTGCATCAAGTTCTCTTGCGGGCGGTGGAAAGGCACGGGCTAAATCTGATTAGGACGAAAGGGTCTCACCTGTTTTGGAACCAAACCTGAACCTGGCGGGGACTGAGACCAGGAATCTCACGAGACAACCGCTCACGATGGGCTGCATCAGGGTGAGCCTGTCGAGCGAATTCGCTCATCAGGTAACGGGTTTGGTTATGAGTTAGGCTACCATAGTACAGTGTTAGCATGGCCTTGAGGATATTCCATGACCCTTCGAAGGGAAGGGAACCAAAAGAGAAACTCTTACCGGAATCGCTTCATTTTCCGTTTATCTATCTTGCTGACATCCATGGGGGGAATATGGCCATCCCTAGAATCGATTTTCGAACGCTGGCCAGCATGGTGTGTGTTACCCGTAGAATATGCTTGCGAAACCTCTTCTTGATCTCCATTCTCATCACGCTCACCGAATCCAGTGAACACTGGAGAGCGAGGGAAAGATGAGTCTCCATCCACTCTAGAGGGACTGCCCTTGTCATGCATGACACCTTGATCACGCTGTGTATACCTCGGCTCAAACATATTGTATCCTTATATTGCGAAAGCTACCCCAGTAGTCTTATAATATAAATTTGTAGTTGTAAGACAACAGCTCCTGAGCCGGTATCGAGTTCAGTGGTCGGGTTGGAGACAATAACTTGACGCTTGTCCAATAACTGATTCCTATAGTGGGTCGTAGGAGCAGAAGGGGATTTCCTCCTTACTTGAAGAACCTTGGTGTCTTTAGATGGGCGGGCGGAATTCCTTGTTCGTAATGTTCTTGCGATTCGGCTCAACCTATGAGACGAGATATCCAGGCAAGATGGAGCGGAGGCAAGTTACAACTGAACAATTGACTCTACGCTCCTGTAAGAAGATATAATAATTTAGATCCGGCTGAAGGTTGTATTGATCCAAAGCGACAGATCGTAGATGAGAAGTTCGTGATCAAGTACTCTATGCACCCAAATAAAAGAATGACCGTTGATCACCAAAGACCAACTGATGGGCTGCTTCGAATACCTCTTTCCTGATGGTTAGAACAGAATGTCAAGCGTCAGCATAATAGATTTCCTAATATGCCGAATAAAATATATAGACTGGCCCAGCAGTACAAATTTTTTCGGTTGACAGGCGTTCTTCCAAGCAGCTAGCAAGGCTGAATCTTATATCGTGATTGTTAGTAATGTGCTGTATTCAAACAGACTATGGCCGTTTTGGCACTGAAGAGTGTCGACAAAGGAAATGAAATCCAACAAAACAAGAACTATATTCAGAGAGTGTGGGAAAAACCCAAGAAGGTCTTTCTTTTTGGTTAAAAGAGAGTGAGTGATTGTAATACAAAAAAAGAAAAGAAAAATAATGTATATAAAAAAAATTGGAAGGAAAGGAATGAATGAATGAAAGGAAGCTAATAGCAGGAAAAAAAAGAATCAAAGTCGAAAAAAACTGGCCAAAGGAAAGAAATGGAGCAGCCGCCGGTAGGAAAGGAAGAAAGAGTGGAGGGAAAGTAACCTAAAAATTTAAGCGGGCCATCCTCGGAATTATATTGAATTGTTGACATGTTCAAGAGCCAACAAGGTCCGGGGATCCACGATTGACGGTACATGTACATTGTATGAAGGAGCCCTGTCTTCAGGACCATTTGTTGCATGCACACTTGTGCTTTTTAATCTGGGAGAATTGCTTATGACGAGGGGCAAGGATTGAGAAATAGTTAGCGGTGACAAAAAAGGCGATGCCTATGTTGAACATTGCGTTTCGAAGAGCCGTTATCCACAAGCTAGGGTTCGGGAGAGGCAGAAAATGAATCGCATCTCAAACCCCTGGGAAGAGCGTGGAAGGGGAGGGTGGGAAACGAGGTGGTCAGAGCCCCATTGCGAAGATTCAAGACTGCTAGTTAGCCAGCTGGCCGGGAAGCCGTCGTGGTGGTGGTGCACAGTAATGGCTTTAACGCTACCATTGTCGCGGTGGTGGTAAGATCTCTCACTCTCACCCTCTCTTTCTCTTACTTAATTGCCCAATGAACCAGCTTGAGGCGGAAAAAAAAGGAAGGGAGGGGCATCGTTTGGGACTTGTTGGCGGTTTGGTTCATTGGAGGGGCTTGCCGGGAGGGTTTTGGGTGGTAGTTCTGGGGAGCCACTTGCGACATAACCGTTCTCCCCCCAAAATTTCAAAATTGTGGGAGATGTTTGCACCTCTTTTCCTTGTATCAGATCGCGCCGAAGTGGCTGAACAATGTTGCATATCCTTTTATTTTACATGTGCACGGAGCTAGCTACATAAGTACCAGCGTAGTTTCTCCAGATACGCCTTTTAGCCTTGGTAAAATCTTCTCGCTGCTCGTGAAGATGAAATGTCGAAACAATAGATATTATTCAAGCAAAAAGAGAAACAATTTGCTTCCCATACTTTTTTCCTTCATGTGGAATGGTGCTTAGTTTTGTAGACGATTAAGAAACCACACATGTGAGAGGAGCGACGCGAAAAAAGAAAATCCAATTTTATATAACCCCAAAGAAAAAAAACAAATATACCAGTCTTTGGATTTTATTATTTCTCGACAAGATGTTTGGCTCAAAAGGACAACGAAGAGGAGGAAAGGGGACAAAGGAAAGGGAAAAAAGGGAAAAGGGTATTGGGGAAGGTTGATTGGGGGAGAAGCTTCAGGAGTTGGTTGACGGACGTTGTGTTTTTGACCTGTGTTTGAGGTTTTGAGGGTGTTTCCTGTCCCTTCCCTACCCCCCCAAAAGGAGGTGTGAGGATTGGCTTGAAGGTTGTGCCAGCCAGCCAGCAGCGAGGACAGCACCGGGGAAGGGAGCATGCAGATTCTGCTCCGTCCCAACTGTTGTTGCTGTTGTGATTAATAGTGGCCCCCTTCCTGCGAGTGTTCCAGAAAGGCCCGCAGCCCACTCGCTAAAGACGCCCCACTCGCCCCTCTGCAATATCAAACCGTTGGCGTCTTTGAATGGCTTGCGCCTGGTGTCACAATCGTGAGCGAATATGGTCGTATGTGGGTGGTCCTTCACCCTATTAAAACATTAATGAATCTTCTCCAGCTTTTTTTTTTTTTTTTTTTTTTTTTCTTCTTTTCTTTTCGCTCTGGTGACGCGTTAACTAGCCACCCCCACCACAAAAACAAAAACACCACCTAGCCGAACTTGACCAGTCTTTTGGGTAACTGTACTGTTCGCCTCGTCTACATGCCAACAATATGCTATGTGCTCTCCCTTCCTCCAAAGGAAAACAAATAATCGAATGTATCTTTGGTACACAGAGGTGATTGTAACAGCCACCTGCAAGGCCTTCCTACAATTGAAGAGGTTACCACGGATAGACTTCTCGATGAAAAGAGAGAAAAGAGACTTCAAGAGACCTTCGAAATAGGCTCAGGACAGTTGGAACCGCCCTTATCTACCCGATTGAAAATGCTGGTGCAAGTCCGTGACATGACCTGCATGAGCATTCAACGAATAACAACTGCTGTCCTTTCCTGTCGATCCAGCTTAATACCCATCTTTTATATCCAGCTAGAACAAGAAACTGCTGGTACATGTACGAACACGATCGAGCCCCCGGAGAAACAAATACCATGCCTGTCCAAAAGTTTCTAAAAAAGAATATCCTACGAGAGATGCATGCAGACGCTCAGGCGAGAAACACTTCCGGATTTTTAGGTTATATTGTTGAGAATTGCCTCCATATAAAATAAAAACTCCGCAAATTGAAAATCCATATATTTTTCTGAGGATCATATGCAGACAAGTGAGCGAAGGAAGGGAAAAAAGGCCAATTCTCGTCCGGCGGGAAGGGAGATGAAGCGGGGGGGCTTGAAGCAATGGCCCTGGGCTAGCTAGTTTGACCTTCAGCCGGGCCGTACGCCGTGATGGTCGGCATGGATGCGCACCAGCCTGGTCCGCTCGAACAAGGGGCCCCCATGCTGGAAACACTCCTTGAATTCCTTTCCTTCTTTCTTTCCTTTTTTCTTCTTCTCTTCTTCCGCTGCCTTACTTTTTTCCCCCTCCTTCGGTCTTCCGAATAGGCAATATGGAGGTCGTACAAGTATCTGTACCAGAGGGAAAGCAAGAGGAGCAAAGGAACCTTCAAAAGGCGTTTAGGGCTGCTCTATGTTGCAAGAGCCGTCTGATGCCTTAATCCCGATTCCAGGCAGCAGCCCAAAAAACCCCACCATGATCTCGTCCAAACAACACCCTTGTAAGAAACGGCAAACCAGAACGGTTGAAGTATGGAATATCTTGATATCCTTTCCCGTTCGTTTTATTAATCATTGCATGGTTTTTGGTCTTCAGTGACTTCCTGGATAAAATTCGTGCATGTGTGTATGTACTGTATACATGTACGTGAGTGCCAATTTGCTTGTTTCTTGGGCCGGTGTCCCACTGGTACTTTTTTGTTTTGTGGTGGGCCCAACAACTCTTTTCTGATGTGCAGATGAGGTATCCTTCTAGAAGCTCTCAAATTATGCTGTCGGTTCGGTACCGCGATATTGTTTCATCTCTATGCACATTCAATCTCAATCAACAGAACACGCGCTTGAACCTGCCACAATCACAAACAAGCCACCTGGACCACACCACAACTTCTCCGGAGACGACATAATCCTAAAGACTTCCTCAACTGAAGCAAGCCGATAGCTTTGATAGATAGGCCCGAGAAAATACGCCCATAAAGACGAGTACTTTGTGTAAAAGTTCAATACTACAAGTGAAAGCCTAAGGAGGAGAAAGGATATAATAAACGAAAGGAGCAGAAAGGCGGACATCCTGGGGCAATACAAGGGGCAACAACTTAGCTGAGCTACGAACTCTATTCTTGGCAATAGCTATAGTTGACGTGAAATTAAATCGCCAACTTGATTATTGAAACTCGCCAAAATGCCACGAGTAAGTAAAGTGCTAATGACGCACTATTGGCGATATGCGTCTCCAGAAGTCCACCAGATGGAGACCTATGCTTGTGCAGAAGATCATGATTTTGACATGCAAGCCCTGACTTGGCGTGACGATAGGGTGGAAGGGGTAGCCACTCGACTTCGGTCCCTATCCCTCTGGTAGGTCTCGCGTAATAGAAAAATTGCTATTGAAGCGTAAACGGCTCTAATCCTAATTTATAGACGCAAAGTGCTCTGGATGCCCGGAAGTCATTTTATTGTATGACAAAACCTCCTCTTCTATGGCAAGCATCCCGCTATAGGGGGCCCGCTGCGACTTGGCTCTAGAAAATTTACTAATCGAGTTTATTGTAGGCGAATTATGCGGCAAGGTATCCCCCCGGTTATAAATTAATGTTCGGTTTAGAAACATGATATTAATTTTAACGAAGGGTTATGGTCGTATGAATGAATTCGAGGCCCATGAGTCCTCGTACGATCATCAGCACAAAAAGGTAGGCTCACTCGCCTTTAGGGATAGGTCCATTGGAGGTTCGACCTAACGTACGTCTTCTCGCTAATTTGTTACCTGCGACTCTAGAGGTTCATGGAAATGAAGCAAATGCAACGGGGATCGTCAACAATCGAAGCTAGAAGAGAGCGAGAGCGACGAGCCGAGGAGAAGGCTGGTCTAATCACCATCAAGCCTATCAAGACAGAAGGGGAGTCGAGCAGTGGAGGAGGCAAGCCAGACGGGAACGCTCAATCTGGGAAGAAGGGGTTCAAGAGTGCCTTTGGGACGAACGAGCAACAAGCCCCGAAGCCAAAGCAGAGTGGGGGTTTCAAGAAGGCATTCACGGACAGCAGTGAGTCCAAGACGTCCCCTTTTGGTGGTGGGGATTTAGGACAGGAGGCACTCGCAGATGATAACCTGGAAAGTGAAACGGATGATGATGAGGGCTATGCGATATATGATCCTGCACGGCCGACTCTATGAATTTAGGATATATTAGCTGCATAGCCTAGCTGCTAGTTTATGATCTAGTATTGCTAGGTGTTAGGAGATTATTTCTATATTCCAGGGCGTCTGCTTTATCTACGTGATGCTATATCATGTTGTTTTATGCCAAGGGGTGGTCTACAACGGAACAACTAAAAGAGCCTGAGTAGAGAGTTGTAAAGCATATCGTACTGTCTCCCGAGGTGGCCAGCAGCTGTCCCAACGGCTGATGTCCTCATAGCGCTTGCTAGCCAAATTCCTGATATCCCAACGGTTAACCAGTCCGTCAGGCTCTTCCATTTCTTCGAAACACCTAACCACCTCGCCCAGCCTATTAAAAGCTTCGCGTTAGCAAACTTGATTAGCAGGAAGATAATCCCATCTAGATAACCAACCTTTTACAACATGGTATGCACCGATGGACACCAAAGCAGGGTAAAAAGTCCAGCTAAAAAGCTTAAACCTGCTAAACCCATGCGCAACAAAGGCAAGACCGGTCCCCTCGCTACCACCAATCAACGCCAAGGGTAAGCCTCGAGTGAGCGTGAAATGAGCCGCAACGAGCGGGATGAGAGCATATCCCGTCGCATTCACGCCGCTCAAATCTTTTATCCAGTCAAACCGTCCATACCGCCTGTACTGCTGCAACCTACGGTAAGACCTCAATGCGACTCCGCATGCAACGTGAACTCCCAAGCTCCCTAGGATCGCTACAGGTTCTAGAATTGTATCTTGGTACAAGACTCGAGCAAGGAGCAGGGAGTTATCTGCGGCGTCGACTGAAGTAAGCAGTGGAAGTACTGCGGTGGTTGTGAAATGGATGCCTAAGAACCCTGTGAATACGTATGACGAATATCGTTGCACTCTGGTGACTATGGGTAGCAAGCAGAACCGATAGTCGCGAAGCTTAAGTCAGCTTGAGTGTAGATGCGAGATGAATTTAACTCTACGAATCCCTATCATGCGCCCCTGCATATAATCACGAGTATAGGGCCAATGGTGCGCGGCCATCTGATTGGAAAGGAATGCGACCGTTGTAGGGTGACATACGGTAAAAAGGAATTCCTTTAGAAAATAGGCCATTGTTGCTCCCTCTCCATGAATTCGATACAACTGGAGAATGAATGGGAGATTCAACTGGCGATGGTTCAATGAGCTGCAACTGCTGTAACAGGGCCGACCTATTTCCATTTGCATTCGTTAGTCGTGGGATTTGCAATATTTGCAATTGCAATATCGCTGAAAGCAATGCGTTACGGCAGGGGGATATCGAATGTACATGCATGGTATGATACTCACGGGTAATCATCCGAATTATTTGATGCGAGGGAATCCCCTCTCCTCCGGCGGCGGATCTCTGATGGCATTTAATATACTTCCCAGAGAATAGCTGTAGGAGCTATGCCGGGTGGAAACAGTTTGTGGATGTGCGAAGCATAATCTGATACGTAGCTACGAATCTGCTGGGTATGCAACTAGCTGGCCAATCACGAGCTTGACAATTGGTATCTTTAGCTTTAGACGCCTGTTTAAAGAAGCACGGACTAGGTTACGACCAAGCTACTTGCCTGAAAACAACAATTAAATTGTCTAGGACGTTCTAACAAGATATTGTCATTAATTGGAACTTCGGAACCTGGGGTCTTATTCAACCTGAGAATATCTATGGCCGAGATATCCAGGGACAGTCGCATTTAATAAATAAACTCTGTCCAGCTTGGAACCTGTTTTAAATTTACGCACTGGTCCAATATGCATCACGCTACAAATTGTGTTGGCAAGCTTGTCGGCGAGGCGACAAAGTGTATAGTACAGTACAGTACTATGACGTGTGGTCGTTTCTACACACATATAATTTATCGGGCTCAAACCGGACCACCATAAGCATGGATTAAACCTCATAGCAACAGGACAACACCAAAGCATTATCTTTTCGATCTTTATTTTCGCATCCACATCGCTTCAAGTTATCTACTCCCAATAACATCCCATACTATTGCTAGGCCATGTTGGTTAAATCCTAGCATCATAAGAATGCATTAAGCAGGTGAGGTACCGCGTATACCGAGTTCATGGTAGCTATTTTAGGTCAACCAAGGAAATGGAACTTTGGGGACGACATGGCCTTGATTGGTATCATTGTTTCGCCGATGCTGTTATTGTGTACAAATCCGGTTCAGCGTGAAACTTAACTGGAGGCCTAATATCTACAACAGAGTTGAGCCGAAAGTTGTATTTGACCCCGTTTATAACGTTTGCTTGTGCCCTTCATTTGCTAGCTAGTCGGTTGCGGGAAGAAAAAGATAGGTAGACCTAGAAGTATGTATGAGCGAACGGCTAACGTATATGTCATAGCATTTTAACACTATCCTTCTAAATTTTTATTAATATATGCGTCCTCCTGGGTTTATTCATTAAGTTTGCAATGGCTGCTCTCCGATATTGCGCCACAGCCCTTCGGCCTGTTCTACCTATATCTAGCCCACCTATTTTTACGAGGACGGCATTTGTGAAAAAGATGTCCGAAGTGCCTAGCGTCAGTCAAGTTCAAGGTCGAAGACATTATGCTACCCGCTTCGGATATGCACTTGCCAGATCCCTAGTGTTTCCGAGTTACGGTGCACCTGATAAAGTCCTTCGGTACGTGCTCTGCTCTTTGCCATAGAGTTCAAGAAATTATCAGACATGAATTCAGAGTCGCTAATTTCAACTCGATATCTATTGATCTAGGTTACATTCTTATTCCATTCCCCCACCGTATGATGACCAAGTAACTGTGAGATTTCTTGCGTCTCCAATCAACCCAGCCGATATCAATCAAGTGAGTTTATGATCAAGTCCAGGTATAGTATTGGCCGATAGAGGTATAATAGTCTAAATGACAGCTAACACTTGCCTTAACTTCCGACAATCAGATCGAGGGAGTTTATCCCGCCAAACCTGAATTCACAACAAATCTCGGAACACCAGAGGCCTGCGCGGTCCCTGGTAATGAAGGCCTGGTTGAAATCGTCGCGCGAGGTTCCAAAGTAAACCCTTCTATAAAACCAGGCCAATGGGCTCTCATGTCGGGGCCCAAGTTTGGCACATGGAGGACGTATGCATCCGCAAAAGAATCCGATCTCTTAATCATCCCGAATAAAGAGGGTATATCTCCGATTCAAGCTGCCACTGTGTCCGTGAACCCTGGCACAGCTTATAGGATGCTAAGGGACTTTGGGAAGTTGCAGAGTGGGGACTTTTTTATACAGAACGGGGCTAATAGTGGCGTTGGGAGGTCTGCGATTCAATTCGCAAGGATCTGGGGTCTCAAGAGCATCAATGTTGTTAGGGATAGGCCGGAGATAGAGGAGCTCAAGAAGGAACTTAAGGAATTGGGTGCAACGGAGGTTATAACTGAGGATGAAGCTAAAAATAAGGGTCTGATTCAAGAAATCACGAATGGACAACCGATCAAGCTGGCTTTAAATTGTGTTTGTGGCGAATCTGCTACAAATCTTGCAAGACTATTAGGGTAAGTCAAAATCCGCAGGCCAAACTAGTGAGAAATAGCACCCAGTCGCGAGAGATGAGATAATACGTAAACATTATGCTAACCGTTAATCTTCTGGTTAGGGATGGCGGCCATCTCGTGACCTACGGAGCAATGTCCAAGAAGCCGTTAACGCTTCCCGCAGGCTTGTTCATTTTCAAGGACTTGCATTGCCATGGTTTCTGGGTCTCGGCTTGGTCTGACAACAACCCCGGAGCTAAATTGGAAATGGTGACTGAAATACTTGACTTGATCCGCTCTGGTGACTTTAAGGACCTACCTTACGAGACAATCACTTGGACGGATAATACAGAAGTAGGAACCTTACTTGAGGCTGTGGGGAAGGGTATCTCTGGATTTTCCAACAAGAAAGGGATATTTGTCATGTCTGATACTTGAGAAAATTCAAGCCCTGGGGAAGTGTTGAGTCAGAAATGTAGATTCACAAATTAATTTAAATTTCTATGATACATGCATGAGAAGATATCAATTTCTTTAACGAGACTCCATTCTCAGTTTTCCTGCAAGCTTTCAATTAAAGTTCCAACCTGAAAGAGACTATCCTCATCACCATACTGAGCTGTGATTTGCAGTCCCACCGGTAGTTCCCCATCGGTGCCCACTGGAACACTCATAGCGGGTAATCCTGCCATACTGGCAGGTACGGTGAACACGTCATTTATATAGTCATCTATGCTAGCTTTGGAAGATCCCACCTCTTCAAGTTTCGGAGCCGGCGATACAGAAGTGGGTGATATCAAGACATCCACACCCTCCTGGTTGTCCGGGTTCCGAACTTCACGGCTATCTAGCAGATTTGGCATGGCAAATACGTTGTCAAAGTCCTCTTTTACTATCCTTCGGATCTTTTGTGCCTGTATAAAGTAGTTCTCCATCGCCCTAAATTTTTGAGGTTAGCACAAGTGTTGAGGTTAACGACTGAGTGTCTATCCATCGAAATGCCTCTTACTCTGAGCTCAGACTGTAATTTCCGAGTAAGATCCGGCGCTTTACTTCCTTACCAAACCCAGCATCCCTTGCCGCCACGAATCCGTCCAATGCGGAAAACCTCTTGCTCTCCGTTCCAGGGGGATGTCGAGGCCTTCGGGGACCGAACCGGACGCCATCATACTTGGCTAGGTTTGATGAGGCCTCAGCAGGGGCAATTATGTAGTAAGAAGATAGTGCATGCTTCGTAGATGGTAACTCAACAGGGACGATCTCGTGGCCCAGATCCCGCAGCATCGCTAAGGTTAATATCCACGATTCTCGAACTTGGTTGGAGAGCTCCAATACATTGTAATCCTACGTTTTGTATTAGAATATGGTTATTTTTGAACTGGTACAGGGCTGATACCATTGGAACGCCGATTCTCCATTTCCGCATTTCATGAGACTTATGAGTAGCTGATCGAGCCTCTATTCTACTTCTAGTCGTAGCCGGTATTGATGTAGGATCAGCATCGTCATATCCTTTGAGGTGGCCTAGAGACTGTTAATAAAGAGGTAAATAATTCCGTGATAAAGGGCCCAGCTTACTATACGTCTTCTCAACAGTTTTGACGTCTCGAGCGAGTATCCCAATGGTATCGAGCGAGTTTGCATATGCAATCAATCCTCGTCGAGATAGCATTCCATACGATGGTTTGAAGCCAACGATACCACAATAGGATGCTGGGAGTCGGACTGATCCACCGGTATCAGAACCCAGTGCTCTATGGGGTAAGTTGACAGTTCGGTTAGCTTTTAGGTAAGCTTGAGCTTATGTAGGAAGGTGTACTAACGCAGAGCACATCCCGAGCGCGACAGCTACTGCACTGCCGCCTGAGCTTCCGCCGGGTGAACAACCAAGAGAGTTAGGCGATGTAGGATTTTTGACCGGACCAAAATAGCTGAATTGTGAGTGGGAACTATTTCACCACCGTAAAGTATACGTGACATTAGCATGCTCCTTCGCGGTAGTGATAATGGTCCACCCTTTAGGAAAACGGAAGGTAGATAGGGGAAGGAGGTTAGAATAAATAGAGATCTTTCATTACCCCATTCCGAATTCATCCATATTTGTTTTGCCCACAATTATGGCACCACCACTCTCCAACTTATTGACCACCGTAGCGTTATATTCCGGCTTGAAATCTTAGTGAATTCGGTTAGAAGATGTGACATTCGGAAACTCGATTATGGAGCAAAAGGAAACCTAATATTTACCAGAAAGTATCTGAGAAGAGCATGATGTGATTGTGTCCTTGGTACAAATATTGTCCTTGACTGCAAATGTAAGCCCGTCGAGAGGGGAGCGTTGAGTAGCTAGCGTAAATTGCCGTCAATATGCAATAATACCACGGGGAAACCAAGTGTTCGTCGACCTTGGAGGGGTGGAGACACACTCACCGTTTAGCATTCTATCTGCGGCGGCTTCAGCCTCCTTCACGACCGAATCTTCCGGGTTTACATGAATGAATGCATTGGCGATAGAGTTATTCTGGCGAATAGCCCCGAGACACCTGAGAGTCTCGCGTACTAGTTCTTTAGACATGGATCTAACTGAACAATGGAATCGTAAGTTGTACGCGGCGATATGGTTCCTTCCGTTCAAGCGAGCTCCAATCTTGAGTGGCTACTATTAAAACGAGATTACTAGGAAATGGCTGACGAAATCTTCATCACGGAATGTATCAGCCTGAGGCTTTTCGGCCATGGTTAGGCCATATTGTAGTGAGTGCCACAAATGATTCAGGTTTCGGTTCAGGGCCGTGGGAGTCGAATGTTGGAGTTTTCGGCATAAATTTGTGTTGAGAATTCGTTAGAACGTTGCAGTAGAGTTTTTTCGGTTCAGTACGTTTTTGCTGGATATACAAACTACCACGCCTAAAAACTTCCGCTCTGAAAGCGGAAGCTTAGCTCCATTCAATTTAGTAGACTTATATAATTATAAAATCATATCCTGCTGCTAAAACCTTGGACTCTGACTTCCGAAGGGTCGGAACTTGGCAAATAGGAGATGCATGCATGCGAAATATTCCGATTGACCAAGCACCTGCCTGTGCGGCTTGATACCAGCTACCAATATCATTTTACCCGCTTGCAGCTTGCTTAATATATGCCTAGGCAAACTCGCTTGCTCGATTAGTCTTTTAGCTTCACTATGACTATTACTGAAGAATCTACCCCCAATCCTAAATTTAACTTGCCCAGTCAGCGCCGAAGCCTTTTATTGTTCTACAACAACGAGGTCTCGATACGTATCTACTTGACTATTTTGAGCTCTAATATCCCACTATTCAAATATCTCTGTGACTACCAGGAGAAGACTATCTTCATCTAGCTAATCGCCCGAATCTTCTGCTACTGCATTTCTCCTCCAGCACTACTCTGTATGTTTAATTCGTCGCATACACTTAAAACCCTCCCCTGGCTGCCAACATTTAACGTTTAAAGTCGAATCAGGTTCCTTCCTCTTTGTCTAGAACAAAGACAACGAGCCGTTTCAAAGAGGTTAAACCACCAGCGGAACCGCTACAGTCGACTCTTCAACATAAAATTCCCCTTCTGGAATTTTAGCGAGCCACCTCTTGTTCTTGAGTCAAGCATCGGTTTACGAGTTAGAGGGCAACAATTTCAGAAAGCTTTTTGGGAGCTCGAGTTTAACGGAAACTGGATTTGTAGCATTATCTCTCACTCACCTGTGAGAGTTTGGATATATATATATCCAAAATGGCGACGATATTTTATAACTTCATTCTGAAGGTACGCACCAGCACTATTGGGTACATGGAAAGCAGTACTAGTGTCCAACGCCCAAAGATCGCAGTATTTACCCGGGATTACCACCCTTGCCTTCCCTTATGTTCTTCTCCTTCGTTCGGTTTACAGATTTGGCAGACCGTTGACCAAGTCGTTGGTTTCCCTTGATTTCATCTTCATGTTTGGGTTTAAAAGTCGGCACCATCCCTGCAAGCAAACAGATAAGCGGTGCAGTGTGACAAATGGCCTTGACTTCTAGGAAAGAGATCAGCAAGCCTTCAGACTCAGTAGGGTCTGGCAGTCGAGTGCTCTATATGTTTACTTATATATAAGCCCGTCCGATTCGTCTCAAAGATTTGTCTCTGGGGTATAGACTGCTCCCTTTCTTCTTTCTTCTTTCTTCTTTCTTCTTTCTTCTTTCTTCTTTCTTCTTTCTTCTTTCTTCTTTCTTCTTTCTTCTTTCTTCTTTCTTCTTCTTCTTCTTCTTCTTCTTTAACAGCTAGCGATATATACATATAATATATGATACCTCTACCTGACGGAGCTGTATACTGGACTGTGGAATAAGTGCATTATATGTTCAAACATGTTTCGTGTTCTGCACTTCGAATTAGCCATCATACAGACAGCGATCAATTCCTAAAGTCAGCCCTGGAGCGATGCAGTGGGTAACCCATGGATTTCTTCATACATCTGCTGTTGGTTGTGATTGGTATTCTGCTGCTACAGCTACCATGGCTATCGTCTCGGCGCAGCTCATCTTCACAACAACAATTGATATTCATTGATGTGCATCCACAATCCCACACTGACACGCAGCAACAACCTTTTATAAATATCATCTCTTCTTTCTTCCTGCAAATCTTCTCTCAGCCTGCCCCTTCATCTACCTTCGCCTCTCATCCTTTATTCATCCATATCTCTACCATCCACCCCTAGAAACGTTGCAACGTTAAAATACTACTTCCTCATCAATCATCCTGTCAGTAACTAGAAGGAGCTAGCACGTCCTTTCGCATCCCTTCGTTACCCTATAATTCCTTCATTCTCCAGGCTACTCCTGCGGTACATGGTGTCAAGATTACTAAACTCTTCATACCATTCCGTCCGATACCTGTTTGCTTCTAGTCATATTTCCTTTGCTACCACCTCCAACCTTGTGCCATTGATTTGATATAATTTGCAATTTGGATTTTTACATCTCCAACATCTAGGGATAAAACGGAATTATTATCTGACATCGGAACCATCCAACAGGTCTTATCCTTCTTTAAAATCCCATCACTATTCAGTCGACTGAAATCAATCATGGGTGAACCAGTTTTCCCTTTGAAGGATGAAACTCTCATCCGGGAGCACTTCATGCGTCAGGCTTTGGATATGGTACGAAAGTGATTCAGAGGAAGGGGTTTGTCAGTTTCGAAAGACAGAAGATCTAGCTAACATGGAAGATAGGGAGAATTGGCCCTCTCCATTGATGAGGTTCCGGTTGGATGCGTATTTGTCCTTGAGAATAAGGTCATTGCGAAAGGCATGAATGACACCAATAGATCGCTCTCGGTAGGTACACAATATAGGTCCTCAAATCATCGGTACTAGTATACTAACAAGCTTGCGTGTGCGATTTAGGGACACCGTCACGCCGAGTTTGCAGGTATCGAATCAGTGCTGGCTAAATATCCAGCTTCTGTCTTCAAGGAAGTTGATCTGTACGTCACGGTCGAACCCTGCATCATGTGTGCATCCGCCTTGCGACAGCTCGGAATCAGAGCTGTCTACTTTGGTTGTTCCAACGACCGCTTCGGAGGCTGCGGTGGAGTTCTCCATATCAATCTAGAGTAAGAACTTTCGTCATCTACCCCCCGCTTTAGAAAGGTATATATTTGCTAACGCGAAATTCGCCTCCAACCAGTGCTGGCGTTGACAAGTGCTACCCAGCAATTGGTGGTATCTTTCGCGAAGAGGCTATCATGCTACTTAGGCGTTTCTACCTCCAAGAGAACGACAAGGGTATCTCCCCTTTACATATCACCCGTCAACTCTAAGGCATCATGAAGTCTAACGAATGTAACGTTTCACAGCTCCGAATCCCACGGCAAAGCGTAATCGGATCCTAAATACAATTGTAGAGAATATGAACATTGACAACACACGCTCCTACGCGCTGCTCGAAGCAGAGGCCCAGACCCAAAGCCCAGAAACAGACCCAGAAACATTAGACATTTTGTCGACGCCAGAGGTGGCCGTTCATTGATACGGACAGTGACGATTCCCGGCTCAAATAAGGCTTGGCCATTATTTTGTCCTGATTGCTTCGTGTCTTCACCTGTCAGCTCTGGTTATGGCGGAAAAGTTTGCGTC
This sequence comes from Dactylella cylindrospora, assembly GCA_012184295.1. Classification (NCBI taxonomy): domain Eukaryota; kingdom Fungi; phylum Ascomycota; class Orbiliomycetes; order Orbiliales; family Orbiliaceae; genus Dactylella; species Dactylella cylindrospora. Next base: position 399,900 of record LDUD01000035.1, read on the forward strand.
TTCCAGTGCGTGTAAAGTCTTTCACCACTTTCTTTCGGAGTAAGGCGAAATGTAGCGTCCTTTTAGGGTGCATAACAAGATTTTCTTGATCAAGCGCCTATCAGCTATTAATTATCTCTCGTTTTTTACCCTTCGCAATCAGCCTGATTCTGTATCTTTACTTTGAGATGGGCGAAAATGTGTTTATCAGACACTTCTGTGTTGCGGGTGTCAAAACACAACAGACAAACAAGGTCAAGAGAAGGCATGGGATTTCTAGAAAATTCACTTGCCCTTTCTTTTCATCCTGACTAGAGCCTCCAATTAGAAATCTTCTTACTTGTTCCTAGATTTGAAGGGCGAAAGTCATCCAGTCAAAGATCGCAGCGGCAGTATCAAATATTTCAATCGCTCACGTATGTGCTTAACATAGCTTGGGTTAGGGCATCATGAATGCAATATGCCCGAGAATCCTCCTAAGCTAAGCAAAGAAAAACGCCGATATCTTTGAAAAAAGTCTTGAACGGCGAGTGCTGGCGGGACCCGGGTTTTAGCTTGTTCCGTACTCTGCTGAACACCGATCGGCTGCAATTGACAATTCTGAAGCCTGCTTTCAATCCTAACTTTTCTCTTGTCGCTCTTGTCAGCCTCTGTTCTTCTCTCGTTTCTTCTTCCTTCCTTTTTTTTTTCTCCCCTTCTTCCCTCGCTTTGGTTTGACATTGCCGAGTCACCCCACACCTAGTCCAGACGACCCTTAGGATAGCAATTGTGCTTGAAGCATTCTGTTTGCACCACTTTTACGTCATTTGCTGTTGATGCTCCTCGTCTGCTGAAGTATCACACTATCACCCAGTGTATCTAGGCTGCGTATAGTCGGTGGGGGTGAAGGGGCTTTTCTTTTCTGAGATTTAAAATTTTCACATTTTCGACCTTCTCGGTCGTGCCTATCCAAACTCAGATCCGTCCTGCAAAGAAATTTTTTTCGGCAAAGATCGTAAATGGCAAATTTGAAGATTGAGATGGAAATTTGATCTGATGCGACAATTGCTTGGGTGCCTATATATAAGTCAGAGTGTCGTATCATCAGCTATCATCTGATAATGATGCCACCAGTGCTGGCCGGTCCGATATGCATGACCGGTGGAGCGAGAGGGCGATGTCTTCTCTTCCAATGGCATCACCACATGCAAAATTACGAGGGATGTAGTGAGATGCAGTGTAGCTGATAGCGGAGCCATATGCATACCCAAGTGCCTATCCTGGGCGAAACATCCTTCATCGATAGCTTGGGTATAGTCGGTTGGCGTGGGAGCTACCTGCTCAATAGCCAGCTGTTGGCCAGCCAGAAGCTGCCGCCATGCAATACCCATGCCTTTAGCTCTGCCCCTCCCCCCACCTGCGTCTCCCTTCGCTAGCTATTGCCCCGCCCTAGTTTTCGATTTGCATTCCTTAAGTTCTAAGCTTCGGCCCTTCTCACGAAATATAAATACCGAATTACCGACGTGGTATTGATTCCGTATTCGACAATTCTCCCTCCCAAATATTATCTATACTGCGCGGATTAAACCTTTTCCCCCAACGAAGCAAAATCGAACTCTTACTTGGATGCAGACGGCGAACTCGTGAGTACGTAAGTGGCGTGTTAAACCTTCAAACATGTGCCGTCTGTTTTCGCTTTTGGCGTTGAATTGACCATTTTTTTGCTTGGAGTTTGGGTTTTCGAGCTAAATTCCCCCACCACCAACACGCTGGCTAACGTTTTATCAACTCTATATCCAGAACCGATAGCGATATATCAATACGGCAACCACTTTCCTTGCACAATAGCGGTCTCCATATGTACGGTTCAGCTTGATACGACACCAGATAACAGTTTATCTTGTTGTTATCCTTTCATTCAAGCTAGGCGGATACCGGTATATTCAAGACAAGGAGGAGGATTGATAATTGGAACATTTGCAAGTAAGTAGCAGATATCAGATCCAGACTAGCTAAACCCTTCCGACTCTCTTACTGTTACCCCAACGGATTTGTTGCCATTATTCATTTGCGGGATCGCTTATGGAGAAATAAAAATAAAAATAAAATAAATCAGGAGAAGGAGAAGGAGAAGGAGAAATAAGAGGGAGGGATAACCTCGAGTCGCTACTGCTATCAGCGGTATTTGCTGGGCAATTTATGGAACATTTTCTCTAATTGAATTGGATTCTTTTAGTATATTTGCCAGTGGTAGTCAACTAACCGGTCGATTGAATAGAGCCGTCGAGGTGAACCTTACTCAGAGGTGCCAATTGTCATCAATATATTCCAACATTCAACCTCACTTGAGATTTGAACAAGGCGACACTGCATTCACTACCTCGGCTCGACTACGCTCGTGCGAATACCGTCTAGCATTCATTAGACGAGTTATTACCTAAAATTCAATAAGCCACAATCTTTAAGTTACTGCCGAGTTATCCTTTTGGCTTCCTTTCGTTCAAAGATCACCCTCCCGTTCCTGCGGAGGACAAACAAGTGGACCTCCTCTGCTAGAAACGCACCGGCTGTCCAAGACAGCCAAACTCCAACAATGGTCACGCCTGACGCTCAGAATCTTCACCACTATCTTGGGTACGGCTCCCTCGTTTGCCTATAACATCGTGTGCTTCCACATAGCGATGGTACAAGCTTTTTAAACTAGTTAGTGGGTATAGCTAACAACTTGCGTATTGTTTCAATCTAGGGGTGTCTCTTTCATTTCGCTCGTTGCGTCGACTGAGGATCTGTTTTATCAAACGATCACATATTACACGGACCTCGGGTTTGAAGAGACCCTAGTCTATGATAGAGAGAACCGCATCATCGGCGAGCATAACGATGATCTTTGCTTCCTGAGCGACAAAGAGACCTGGCTGCACACCGATCCGGATCGTGAAGGCCAAGGAACCTCCATTACCATCAAGGTTCGGCTCGTTTTATCTTCGAAAGTTGAAGAAGATGTAGCCAAGCAGAGGATACAACGTCGGAGCTCCCTCATCTACCCTCCGACCGAAATCAAGGATTGGAGAGGATCGAAGCAAGCATTGGTCCTATTTACTCCGAGACTCGATAGTATCGTCAAACTACTAAAGAGTAAAGGTTATGCATTCCAATCCCAACCGAACGAACACGCCCCCTGCGAAATATATACCTACGACCCCCTTTCGACTCTCGTTGGGTTCACTACCAAGGCTAATCCCTTCACGACGATAGTAAAGCCGACATCTATTTCTACAGCACCAAAGAAACAGATCTTGAAGGTAGATCCGGAGCCGGTTACCGATAAGCAGCGAAGGAAGATAGCAGTCATGACCAGCGGTGGCGATTCCCCAGGCATGAGTGGCGCAGTCAGAGCAGTTGTGCGCACAGCTATCGCCATGGGCCATGATGCATACTGCATCTACGAAGGATATGAAGGCTTGGTTAAAGGCGGGGATCTAATCAAGAAAATGGTGTGGGAAGATGTGCGAGGTTGGCTTTCAGAGGGTGGTACTCTCATAGGTACTGCCAGATCCGCAGCCTTTCGTGAACGTTACGGTAGATTAGCGGCTGCTAAAAACCTTGTCCTAAATGGTATTGATGGACTTATCGTTTGCGGTGGTGATGGCTCTTTGACGGGTGCGGATTTGTTCCGCGCCGAGTGGTCGGGTCTTCTTGAAGAACTCGTTGAAAAGGAAGAGCTCACAAAGGAGCAAATTGAACCCTACCAGACTCTCAACATAGCTGGCCTCGTCGGCTCCATCGACAACGACATGTCGTCTACCGATGCGACGATTGGAGCCTATTCCTCTTTAGCACGTATCTGCCAAGCTGTGGATTATATCGATGCCACTGCGGCATCTCATCAGCGTGCTTTTGTCATAGAAGTTATGGGTCGCCATTGTGGTTGGCTAGCCGTTATGGCAGGAGTTAGCACAGGCGCAGACTACATCTTCATTCCTGAGAAACCTCCTGGTGAAGGCTGGGAAAATCAAATGTGTGATATTATTTCCCGAGTAAGTGCATAACCCTGTCTGATAGGTCCCGAGAATTTGAAGGAAATTTTAACAATATATGCCTTGTGGCCTACGTAGCACCGTCAACTCGGCAAGCGCAAAACAATAGTCATTGTTGCGGAAGGTGCCATCGATCGTGATCTGAATCCTATTACCTCGGAATATGTCAAGAAGGTCCTCGTCGACAAACTCGGACTAGACACTCGAGTGACTTGCTTGGGTCATGTCCAACGAGGTGGTACCGCAGTCGCTTATGACAGAATGCTTGCTACTCTGCAAGGAGTCGAAGCGGTGAGGGCAATTGTTAGAGCAAAACCGGGTAGCCCAAGTCCGATGATTGCCATTACGGAAAACAAAATTACACGCAAGCCACTAGTAGAAGCCGTCAAACTGGTAGGTTTTGTCTGATCTGCATGTCTAGGATATCTAACTGACTTTTGCGCGAATCAATAGACTAAAGGTGTTGCTGAAGCTATCAAGAATAAAGATTGGGACCAGGCTATGAAACTTCGAGATGCAGAGTTTGACGAGTACTATCGAGCGTTCAAAGCTACAACTGTCTCTGGAAAAGAAAATGAGAAGCTCCCAGAAGATCAGGTATTATAACGAGCTTACCCCAGTTTGTTTTTCATGATGTCCTTTCGCTAATCTTAGAGTGGTAGCGCAAACGATATGCCATTATTCATATTGGTGCCCCAGCCGGAGGCATGAACGCTGCGACTAGGGCGGCCGCTCTTTACTGTATAAGTCGTGGCCATCGGGCGTTCGCCATCCACAATGGCTTTCCTGGTCTGGTCAGACATGATTCCGTCCGAGAATTGACTTGGCTTGGAGTTGAGGGCTGGGCAATCCGAGGAGGTAGCGAGATTGGAACGAATAGAACCGAACCAGATGTTGATATTGGAATGATCGCTTGGTATTTCCAGAAGTACCAGTTCGATGGATTGTTAATCATCGGAGGCTTTGAGGCCTACAAATCGTTATCTGAGCTCAGGAAGGCTCGTCAATCCTACCCTGCCTTCAGAATCCCAATGGTCTGCCTTCCCGCGACTATCAGCAACAACGTCCCCGGTACAGAATACTCGATTGGCAGCGACACCTGCTTGAATGCTTTGATCGATTACTGTGATGCTATCAAGCAAAGTGCTAGCGCGAGTCGAAGGAGAGTTTTCGTGTAAGTCACTATGTACTTTGCAATATTGGGGAAAGAAGCGAGCTAACCCGTGGATTCAGGGTTGAATGTCAAGGTGGACGTAGCGGCTATGTTGCAACTATGGCGGGATTGTCCACTGGTGCCTTGGCTGTGTACACCCCGGAGGATGGTATCAAACTTCAGGATCTTATGAATGATATCAACAAGCTGCGTGAAAGCTTCGCAAACGACCAGGGCATGAACAGGGCTGGCAAGATCATATTGAGGTAAGATATTCAATGTTTACTCTCTTACAGATGATTTTCAATCCGTCATGATTTTTCTAAAAATTTACGGCGTAAAACAGAAATGAAAAGGCCTCTGCTACTTACACGACTGAGATCATTGCCAATATGATCCGTGAAGAAGCGCAAGGTAGATTTGAGTCTCGAACTTCAATTCCTGGTCACGTTCAACAAGGAGGCACACCATCCCCAATGGACCGTATCAGAGCTGTCCGTCTAGCGACGAAATGTGTTCAGTTCCTGGAGACACACGGAGGAACAAAGACGGAGGTCAACGATAATCCCGAGTCTGCGGCGGTGATTGGCATCAAAGGAGCCGCTGTTGTGTTTACGCCCATGATCATTCTGGAATCAACAGACACGGACTGGAAGAACCGCCGCCCGAAACAGGCATACTGGCGCAATCTTAGGGGGATTGTTGACGTTTTGTCTGGCCGAACAAGCTCTTTTGATGCGGCTGTGGAGCTTTACGATGGTGATGAGGCGGAAGATGAAGGCGATTTGTAAGCTTTTTCGCAGGGGCGAACGCGAGAGTAGATCAAGTCAAACGGGAGAAGGATGCCATTGTATGGCGATTGCTGAGGGCACGCAACGATTGGAGAGGGGAGAAAGGATCAAATCCCTATTCACCTGTTTATAACAGCTGCAGTTGACCCACTGTAGAAGCGTTTTCACTTTGTACTTGTTTCGCACTTTTGCAATTGTCGCATTCTCTTTGCTTTGAATTTCTGAGTGTGCCGCCTGCAACTTTACCATTGGTGGCTGGCAGAAAGCGGTTTTACAGGAACTAGGACCTAAGTTGTCGATTATGCCAGTGCCAGGATGGTTGGGAGGTTTTGTACATAAGAGTACATATTCGCACGTCCAGATGTAGATACATGGAATTCGAACCAGGAATCCAGACACACAACACTTTTGTACGCAATAATGATTAATGACTTCATATGCATGCTAGTACTTATTGGCAGCAATTGATTGGCTTACGGAGATGTTGCGATTAATTCTTCGTTCAACCCAGGCCGTCAGATGAGAGTAAATTTCGCTCAACCTGAGTCTTGAATTTTTATATAGCTATTAGGGCTAGTCCATAGAGACTTGTGGATACTACCTTTTTGGATAAGAACCAGCCCCGATGTGGCTAGTACAGAAGATAATTTTTCTTGGTAAATCGGGCCGGTCAACAAAGCAGCAGTCGAGTGGGATCCCGCCCAGCTTGAACGGCCCGATTTTGGTTTTCGTTCCCGCCAGGGTGGCCGATATCCCCCAACAAAAAAAAAAAAAAAAGAAGGAAAGAAAGAAGACGAAAGGATAACGGAAGAAATGCTTAAATGAATGGGTACGAGGCGCTACCGTTTTATCGTTTTGATGAAGCAAATTTGAACGTACCAAGTTGGTGGGAGCGTCATCCGGTGGATATGCTCTTGACCTTGGGCGACCGTAGAAATTCATTTCAAGCTGGATAAGAATAAAAAGAGCCTTGTATGGTGAAGTAGACAGATTGTATAGCTATTATAGTAGCGGCCGTAGTAATTGATAGTAAATTTCCTATTTTTCATCTTTAGAAATCTAATGGGAAAGGCATCCAACCATATTTATCCCATACGTAACTCCTAAGGGTAGTTCCTGCTTTGTCCGGGTTGATTGGGTTGATTTCCTGGCCTGCAACATCACAATTCTGCCTCAACGCTCCGTCTACTCTCTGTCTCTCTCCCTCCCTTCCTCTCTCGCGCAACCCTCAACTTCCTTCGTCTTCCTCTCCCGCCATCCTCTCCCTGTATAACCTCCCCATACTCCTTTCTGTCCTCAAACATATTCTCAATCGTACCTCTTTCATCAACCTGGTAAGCATCAACATTCCTTCAAATTGTCCCCCCGAATACGCTTCCCAATCGGGGTCGCCTCGACGCATTATCTCTTGACCAACTTGAGGAAAAAATCGCACCTTCTAACCATCGTTCCTTCTAACCATCGTCCCGCTATAGTTCTCACAATGTCAGCCAGATCGATAGCCACCCGGCTGATATCCGCGTCCTCGCGAGTCAATGTCACTTCCATCCCATCCGCGCCCCGTAGATCGATAACGTCCTTATCACGCCCTTCCGCGGCGCTACGTCAGTTAGCGCCGATTAACTCCAAATTCGCCGGGCAATCACGAGCCCTGGCGTCCGTTACCGATGTTAAAGATTATACCGTCCGTGAGGCCCTGAACGAAGCGTTAGTTGAGGAGCTTGAGTCAGATTCGAAAGTCTTTGTCCTTGGTGAAGAAGGTATGAATACTTTTACTTGGAGGACTGGAATAATTCTGCAGATTGCTGGATATAGTTATTTTAGAGGCTGTTCTATCATAATGATACGTCACTAATACGAATTGCTTCTGCTCATTTAGTTGGTCTTTACAATGGCGCGTACAAAGTTACCAAGGGACTGCTAGATAGATTCGGACCTGAACGGGTAGGTTGAGGGATTGCTAGTTTCACGTTTATTTAGGCAATTGGCACTAATTCCGATACAACTCAATTGATAGATCATCGATACTCCTATCACCGAATCCGGATTTGCTGGTCTTGCAGTCGGGGCTGCCCTTGCTGGCCTCAAGCCAATTACTGAGTTCATGACCTGGTACGGGCCCCTCGACCTCCGTTTTGTTGATTTTGTATGAGCCGCAACAATGGAAGCTTACGAGGTTGAGTGGAAAGGAATTTTGCTATGCAAGCCATCGATCAAATTATCAATTCTGCGGCAAAAACTCACTATATGAGCGGAGGAATTCAACCCTGCAACATTACCTTCCGTGGACCCAATGGTTTCGCTGCAGGCGTTGCTGCTCAACACAGATAAGTTGCCAGCCTTTCCTACGTTGGCGGATCCCCATTAGCTGACATTTCTAGCCGGATTTTACTCAGGATTACACGGCTTGGTATGGGTCCATCCCCGGGTTGAAGGTTGTTTCCCCATGGAGCTCGGAAGACGCCAAAGGACTTCTTAAGGCTGCAATCCGAGATCCGAATCCAGTTATTGTAAGTAAATTTTCGGAGTATCGAGAGATGTCGAAATCTAATTAGAGTCCAGGTCCTCGAAAATGAATTGCTCTATGGTCAAACTTTCCCAATGAGTGCTGCAGCGCAGAAGGATGACTTTGTTATTCCGGTGAGTTGGCTGCTTCGTAATCCTTATAGTGTCTTGAGCTTTATTTCTAAATGGAATGACCTATATAGCTCGGAAAGGCGAAAATCGAAAGAGTTGGAAAGGACGTCACATTCGTCACCTTGTCTCGCTGCGTAGGACTATGTTTGACCGCCGCAGAAAAGCTCAAGTCGCAATATGGTGTCGAGGCTGAGGTTATCAACCTAAGATCCATCAAGCCATTGGATGTTGAAGCTATCGTTAATTCCGTCAAGAAGACTGGACACTTGGTCGCCGTCGAGAGCGGTTTCCCAAGCTTTGGAGTTGCAAGTGAAATTTTGGCTCTCTCGATGGAGTACATGTTTGACTACTTGGACTCCCCAGCGCAGAGAGTCACAGGCGCGGAAGTTCCAACTCCTTACGCTCAGGGTTTGGAGGCGATGTCCTTCCCGGATGAAGATTTGATCCTCAAGAAGGCGGTTCAGCTTTTGCGGGTATAGTTCATTTGAAAGGTGATGGTTTTTTTTTCTTTCGGTGAATATTTAGGCGTATCTCGCCCCGCAGGCAGCATTTTTTACCAGCCTCTTGGTTGCATATACAATTCCTTGCCATTCGTGGCGACCTCATACGTTCTCGGACATACTTTTAAGACCCTTTAACTATTCCTGTGGTGTACAAATTTATTCTTTCAAGTTTGAAGTCATTCTTCTACCTTGAAATATGCACGTGAAATCATTTGTTAATTCCTAGAACGAACGATAGGTTTGTGGAGGCAGCGTAGACATTATGAACCGGATTATTAAATAGCGTCATCCATTATCGTGATGCTCCAGCTTGTGTGATTTAGTTAGCTGTGCAAAGCCGGGAAGTAACAGATCCTTAAAGCTCTGATAAAGGCTAGAACTGTTCAGCAGCGTTATATTGTATTTTATTAGCAGTCAATGACGTTGGTGTGCATTGAATCAGCTTCCTCGCTTGTAGAGGATTAATATTTCGAAGCCGAAAAAAACCAAAAAGGTTCCGTTGAAACTATCGAGCGCCGCGGGACCGAAAGAAGAAAAAGGTATATAAAATCAAACACCCTCCACCATCGTCGGTTCCAATCTTTCATAACACCCCCGGATTCTAGAAAGAAAATATCATGTCATGAGTGCCCTCCACGCCTACCGTGCACTCCTCCGTGCAACGCACATTGCCTTTCAAGGTAAATTCCTCTCCCTGGCCGGCTAACCAACCCTGCCTCTCCGCTCTCCGTTTTCCTCAATTGATCAAGACTTTCGAAGGTTTTAACAATTCTCAAAAAACAGGCGACGCAAGACTTCTTCAAGCCTCCCACCGCGAAATTAGGTCCCAATTCGAGAGGAGTAGAAACGAAACTGCAGCTGCAGCTGCGGCGGCGACATCAACGGCAACGGCGGCGGATGTATATTCCGGAATACCGGCCGATGAGAGGATAAAGCATGCCTTCGAGGTGGCGAGGTACCTTAGGGAGAATGTGGTTCAGGGTGAGAAGGTGGAGGGGGAGGATGCTTTTAGTATGTCTACTTCGCCTGAATTTGAGTATTCACAGGAACTCAAGAGAGGGAGAGGGAGGGGAAGATTCTAGTGAACGACGCCGGGAGGCTAACGGTCTACGACTAGGGTTACGGATACACGATGGTACAGAGAGGGGGGATAACGAAAGCATTAAAACGCCGTTAAAGGGTAGGACGGGCAAGCTGGAGAAGTGCAGCTGAAATTGAGCGATTGACCGGTTTCTTTTCGCTTTTACCTAAACTAAAAAGGAGCTTAACCCGGAGCAAAAGAGGGTTATGGCCCTCTAAAAGTATTTGATATAATACATTATCAAAAAAGCGATCTAGTGTACATTATAATTCCAAGTACCTGCTAACTTTTCTCTCCCATGAACACTGCTCCGAACCCGCATAAAAGAAACGCCAAACCATGATTTAATCCAATAAGACAGGGAAAATGTAGAAAGAAAGCTTCGCTCATTCCGGCCTTTGCGATGGATAAAGCGGAGTGTCTTCAGTACTGCCGGGTGGTCTCATTGGTTCCATAGCGTCGAATTCTGATTGATTTGTATCCTCGGTTGCTGCTGCACCGCCCGCCGAGCTACCTCCACTAGCATTCTTTCCACCCCCTCGCGCAATTGCTGCGGCTTGAGCTCTATCGATAGTTCCCAGGGGTCGCGGTTTACCCCAAGTTATCCGCAGAGGACAGCCAGCGATTACGGCTTTTCCCTGACACGATTCAGCGGCGGCTTCGGCTCCCGCTCGAGTCTGAAAGTTGACGAAAGCGCAGTGCGAGTGGTGTACGCAGACGATGGAACGAATCTGGCCAAAGGCGGAGAAGAATGTTCGGATGGCATGTTCTGCCAGGTCGTCTTCGACACTACAAATTGGCGGGATTAGTATCTCAAGCTTATCATATCTGTATTCGATGGAGGAATGTACGTACCCTAACAGGAACAGGGATGTAATGCTCTTGTCGGCCGGAGGCTCTATATCTTGAGGGCCCGGCGGTAGCTGCGCGGCCGAAGGCAAATTCTTAATTCCTCCTCGGCCACCCCTACTACCTCCTCTCCCTCCATGGCCGCCTCCCCTTGTCCGTATTGGCCCAGGCCCACTCCTATTCATGATTCCTGAACCGCCTCCAGAGCCATCCTCCCTCTGTCGCCTAGGTCGCTTGTAGTAAGGTTCGCTCGTCGCCAGTCTTTTTAGCAAGTCTCTTGCCGCCGAGTCTGTCTTTTCGTATTCCTCCGGGATTTGGCCATCGGTCAACGCGTTTTCGTTGTTTTGGGCGTAGTATTGCTTGTTGATCTCGGAGGAGGGTCCCTGGGCAACGAGTTTTAGGGCGGCATCGCGAACTACGATGGGTAGGCCGAAGGAAAGATCGAGCATGCAGCATTGGCAGCAGTTTTTCAGGCGGGCGCAGGTTAAACATATCTAGAGAGAGATTTATAATGTTAGTATTCAGGAGCTTTGCGCCGGAACGTGAACCAAGACGGAAGCATGATCCTCACATTTGTTTTCTTATACCTGCTGTTCCGGTCAGGCATCCACTTGAAGACGGTAAACGGCCGCGTACATATTTTACACTCGGCACCTAAGATTGAGATTAGCAGGTTTGACCTAAAGGTATTGTGCGTCGCGACTTTCGACGTTTTCGAGAGAACCGACATACCATAATTCTCCTTGATCATCTGAACGTAAGGGTTCTCTGGAAGGCAATTCTCGCAAACCGACGGGAAATCCGTATTTTCGGAGCCGGACTGTGAATGCAGCAGCATAAATTGTTAGTATGACGTTTGGTGCGCGAGCGGCAGCTGTCTCAAAGGTAGAAAAATACGCACCCTGTTGATGTCGGCTTTTGGGGGCATGTCGACTGTTTTCCAAGGGAGGAAAAGTTGACCGGTTTGTTGCGTATGATAGTCGCAGGATATTCACGACCGAGGGAGTAAGGGAGAGCAAGCGGCTGCTTAGGTACAAATATTATATAGCGAGGATGAAGGTTGATGGCGAGGGTGACGATGCGAATGGAAGGAAGAGTGGATTGTGGAAGATGCTTCATGAATTCTTTGTAATGGGCAAGGATTGGGTGCTTAGTCAGTCAGTCCAATCACGTGATCATAGAATAAATCTTATCTGATTGATCCATCTAATCAGATGGATCTTTTAGTCCATGACAACGCAGTACCTGTTTGACCAGAACTTGTTTGACCAGAACTTGTTTGACCAGAACTTGTTTGACCTTTCGCGAAGTCGCGGACCGAGACGGCCGAGTAGAATAGCTCGGGTTTTGGTTGGCTGGTTGACTGGCATGGTCCGGGCCCTTTTCGCCAGCTTGGTATTCCCCCTTGCAGCAGCGACCACACTAGCTAAGTAGCCTTCTTTTTTTTTTTTTTTTTGGTCTAAGATTGAATTTAATCTCGCCCGAGATGGGTGCTGTTTGGTCTGTTTGGAGCTTCGGGTTCCGTACACCATACACCTTCCACCTCGCAATGTACCTGTACAACTGGCCCATGTGCTCGCCATGATGTTTACCATCGCGCCGGACCATGAGAATATAATTTTCGCATGTGCTAGAAGATACTGAATCAAGTAAATTCTATATAACTGAAGAGTGCATCCAATTGACTCGCTTCCAATAGTAATTAGATCCATCCTCAGCGTTCATATTTGGTTTTCTCCTATTTGTTTGTAGAAGCTTAAAAACATCCTTAGCGGCAAGGTACTGGTACATGTGCAACTGTTAGTTGACCTCGCTCGAGAAGAAACAAGCTAGCTGCTAGGAAATAGCTACCCCCTTCCCTTCCCTTCCCTTCCCTTCCCTTCCCTTCCCTTGTCGGGTTCGAGTTGGAGGACAGCAAGCACGATAACTCTGTGCAATCTCGTTTCTTCTTGCCATTCATCTAATTTATATAAATTTTTTTGGTCACCCTTTCTTTTAAATTTTCTCGTCTCTCCCTCTTTTCTCTCTCTCTCTCTCTCTCGCTGCTTCCTTCCATCCCCTTCTCTCTTTATCCTGCAACTCTTTCTTCGTGGTGCTTCTCGACTTGCAAAGTCTCTGCCAGACCTAATTTTCTTTCCCCTTTTTATTCTATTTCTCCTCTCAACTCCCTATCAATCGTTTCCCGTCGATTGATATATTCGACACTCCTGAGTCTCTAGAGTCGCTTTCCCAAGCTCAACTCCACCATCAACCCATCTCAACATGGTTTCCGCTGCAAAACTCGAGAGGGAGGATCATCAGCGTGATGCTGATTTCTCCAAGGCCATGCATGGCAAAGTCAACGAGGCAGGTTACTTTGCAGGCTTCCTAGGCAAGGACAAATCAGCATCCGCTGAAGCTGCCAAAGAATACTTCAAGCATTGGGATGGCTTTGAAGATGGCAATGAGACCGAAGAAGAGAAGCAGAAGCGTCTCGCCGAGTACGCCACCCTCACTCGACACTACTACAACCTTGCCACCGATCTCTACGAGAACGGTTGGGGTCAATCGTTCCATTTCTGCAGATTCTACCCAGGGGAGGCCTTCTACCAAGCAATTGCTCGTCACGAGCACTTTTTGGCTTTGAAGATGGGAATCAAGCGAGGAATGCACGTTTTGGATGTCGGCTGCGGTGTCGGTGGACCAGCTCGAGAAATCGCCCGATTCACCGATTGCAAAATCACCGGCCTCAACAACAACGACTATCAGATCGCGAGAGCCGGCATGTATGCCCACAAGGCCGGTTTGGATAACCAATTGGTATGAAACCCATTGCATATTGAAATCACCTTTCGGACAGTCACTAATATTGAAATTTTATCCGCTTGCAGAGATTTACCAAAGGAGATTTCATGCAAATGACCTTTCCAGAAAATACCTTCGACGCAGTATACGCCATCGAGGCAACCGTCCACGCTCCAAGTCTCGAAGGTGTTTACGGCCAGATCTTCAAGGTTCTCAAGCCAGGTGGTGTTTTTGGCGTTTATGAATGGCTCATGACCGCCAACTTTGACGAATCGAATGCAGACCACAAAAGAATTCGTCGTGGAATCGAATTGTACGTAGCATCCTAACCATAAATTCCTGTCAACATAACCATTTACTAACAATTTCGATTAATAGGGGTGATGGTATTGCCCAAATGGTCCGCATCGAAGAATGCATCAGGGCTCTCAAGGCCGTCGGTTTCGAGATCGAATACGAAGAGGATCTGGCTGACCGCCCGGACTCCATCCCCTGGTACTACCCACTTGCCGGTGACATGAAATACTGCGCCAGCCTCGGTGACATCTTCACCATTGGCAGAATGACCAGAATCGGAAGAACGCTCGCACACTACCTCGTCGGAACCCTCGAGGTGGTTGGTATCGCTCCCCAGGGCGCTAGGAAGGCTGCAGATTCGCTTGCGACTGCCGCCGATGCTTTGGTCGAGGGTGGTCAGAAGAAGCTGTTCACGCCAATGTACCTTGCCGTTGCTAGAAAACCAGCTTCCTCGTAAGCGCTGCGTGCTAGCACGTGGTGCTATTATTTCCCTTCTCTTTGTTTTTATTTGAACGCTTATCCCTCTTAATAACCTTTTTTTTAATACTCTCTAATTTTATGAGGCATCCTATCATCGCACAAGGTGGGGGAGGTAATACGCATGCAGCGTGGGTAGCGTTATATAGTAGAAGGGGCGCTCAATCATGTATCATAGACATTTGTTACAAATCATGCCTTGGCGTCATCAAGACGAAAAGTAATAAAACTTTTAATGTCAATGGCAGTTTTAGCCGAATCCAATAGCAAAAGTATATTCCTTCTAGATCTAAATCTAAGGGCTATGCCGCTACTATAAAAAGTTCTAGAAGACAACTACATCCGAAATGAAGATCTAGACATCAAGAACCACATGCCTACCATTGACCTCAATTGAGGAGGATCTTGTAATCGCCTTCCTTCGCGGAACCTTTTCCTACAGTCCCTTTGATGCTGTCTACCAGGACCGCCTTAACATCATCCGCAACCTTCAATCCAGCCAGCTTCTTAGCAACAACGTCAAGCTCCTCGTGGTCAAGCTTAGTGATTAACAACTCCACGTCAGCCAAAACATTGTTGATGACATCAGGCGGAGCTGACCCATCAGCATGGAAGTAATTGGCATCTTCGGCACCTTTCCGCAAAACTCTCTTGTTCTTTTTCGCGGCGTTTTTGGCGGCTTCCTTTGCTTTCTTTGCATCTGCTTTGGAAGCTTTTGCGGCTGCCTCCTCAGCTTCCTTCCTCTTAGCTTCTTCCTCAGCCTTCTTCCTCGCCTCTTCGGCTAATCGCTTCTCCTCGGCCTCCCTAGCGATCTTTTTGGCATCTTTCTGTAACCTCTCTTCCTTCCTAAACTTTTGCAACCTCACATCCATAGCCAAGGCATCGTCCACAACCTTCCTCAACCTGGCGGTATCTTCTGTCTTTCTCTTAGCTCTGGCTGCCTTGTTCTTCCTCTCAACATGCCTCTTCTGGTCTCTGTTTTCGTTATCATCTGGAACGTCCTCATCGAGATACTCGAATGTTCTCCAAGAATCAAAGTTGTACCAAAAGTTGTAAAATTCCTCGACCTCTGCCTTGGTGGATTTATCGTCACCGAAACGAGGAACAGGCTTCTTTTTAGAGAAGCGAGCCTCGCTATCGAAGACTGGGTTCCAGAGTCTGTAAATGTTACCTCTCGCCTTTCGAGATGGTGGTTCGACGTCAGCTGACTCGTCGACAGAGTCGTATTGCCTTCGCTTAACCGGATCGGTGAGGATTTCCATGGCTGCATAGCGATAAGGCACAATCTGTTAGTGGGCTTGGTTTCTAAGGAGCATATATCGTGGACATTGTATGTACCCTTCTGGATGCACTTGAAGAAATTGTCATCGTCGGCTCCCCCAGCAGCAGCTTTCTTGTCAGGGTGGTGCTTCAAGACCTTCTTCCTATGCGCCTTTTTGATTTGCTCATCGGTGGCCTTCCAGCGATACTTGCTGAGACCGAGTACGGCATAATGATCTTGGTTCTACAAGGCGAAAGGGTTAACTTGGTTCTCCTCCAAACGCAGCTACTTTGGACTCAATATCCTCAAAAGGTAGCTTACCTTCCAATCCTTTGGATCCCTGGATAGGAGAAGAGGGTCCTCGGGTTCGCTGATCTCTCCATCATCTTCATCCTCAATGTTCTTGGCTTGTTGGGCAGCTACGATGCGGTCATCCTCAGAGAAGGTTCTATGGTGGCGTTTCTATATTCCATCAAATGTTAGATATGCCATCAACGGTCCGTATCCTGCATGAAATGTCAGGTGTTTGGGGACATACTCTGCGAGCGTGAGCCAAGTAGTGGGGGCCGACTGGTTCGAGATTTCGATGGACAGGGCTGGAGAGCTGCTCGAAAACATGGAAATTGCCTTCATGGGGCCACTCCGGGTCCGCGGGGAGGAGGGTATGATTGGTAGCAATGACGTTCATGGCGTTTGAGGTCCAAACGGTACGCCTTTGAAGCTGCAAATGTGGTGGTGGTAGCTATTGAAGGATTGAGTTTTTATCTACTACTACATTCAAACTTTTTTTTTTTATGTCTTTCCCATTTTTTCTTTTTACGACTTGCGTTGTTCTAGCAAGGGCAGTGCGTTGTGGGTGCAACATCGAATGATTGTTAGACTTTCTACTTTGTTGTAAGTCTTTCGGTATAGTCTAGAGTCTGGTAGTATACATTGGTCCAGCATTTGGTATTGTTGCCGGTACATATAAACCTCGATGCGACTACGTTCGCTTGGTGGTTCCTAGGCCATAAATCCAATGAACGGATATTGAGAACCATTGAATCTATTCATGCTTCCCGGAATCATTCGGCCTTATTGGAAACCTCAGCCTTGCGCGCAGCCAGTAGTTTCTCGCTGATTCTCCCATAGGCGTCGTAGACCATGTAGACGGCTATAATCAGTCGGTTAGAAAAGATAATTTCCTTATAAAATCCGGGATTTAAACTCAAACGGGATAGTGATGGACACTCACGCAATATAACGAATGGACCATACATGCCAAACAGCGCTCCAAGTTCAGCTGGCGACAATGATTTGTCGCTGAAAATCTCCGCCAAGCACGGAATCGTTGTTATAGCCAAATGATACGCGTACAAGATCATGTTCAATGGGACGAGTGGGTGGTCTTTTTTCCAAGCCATCAGGGTTAGCCTTTATCGCTAGATCCGATTCGAATTCGCAAACTCAATGGGAGATTAAGGAGCTTACCAACGGTCCAGGCGTACAGCAACCAGCCATTGAAAGGGACTAGAACGAATAACTCGAGAATCAAGAAGGAATCGAACCATGGCCGATGGATGGAAGGGTTGAAGAAGGGGTCTTTGAAACGCTCGAATTGCATTTCATGCATGTCGTCCACGAAAGATGGGCGTAGCCATTCTGGATAGAGGGGGGAGCAGTCGACCACTACTCGATTTGTTAGAAAATCTTTTATTTCTTCCTCAATGAATTTGGGGGAGGTATAAACTACAACTGACCCAGCGAGATGACAAACATCAATGAGAAGAGAGACCGATAGAAGAGATCCTTTGGGCGTTGCGAGATTGGTTTCGCCATTTTTGCGGCTCTTGTGGAACTCTTTGTTGGAAGTTAAAGTTGGAAAAATACAATAATGGCTTCCCTTTGGCTAAACGAAATCGTGCCCAAGTATCTATATGCTTGGGGAAGCTTGAAATTTTTTAATCTAGATAAGGGGACGGATCCTCATAGGATTTGTTTGCAGGTTTCAATATGCAGGCATGCATCCATTGGCTTATTAAGTCCTGGACGCGTCCCGGGTTTTAATATCCCGGGGCGTAGAGGAAATTCTCACCAACATGCAACGAGTCGGCAGATACCGAATCTCGTGGTGTCTAGAGCAGGGGTGTGAATTATCCAACAATCTTCAGGTAAATATAAAACAATGTGACGAAGTTAAAGCTCTAGAAGGTTTATCTTTACAATGCAAAAGTTCGCAGAACAATTATTATCGCGATATCAATATGTACTTAAATGCTGGCATCGTCAAAAACAAGATTCGGTTCTCCACACGATAATTAGTACTTGTTATTCCTTTTTCACTTCAAAGCTGCCCCCACAAAGCAACAAGCCTGTGCGGCGCAGTCTATCGCATGTAAGTAGATATATACATGTGCATTAGCAGGTGGTGTGCACGTCTCCACCGCACACTTCTGACAGGTGTAATAAAAAATTTTTAGCCAGAGGTTGGCTTGAATAAAATCAGAAAAGCATCGCCCGCGGATAACATGGAAAGGAAAATACGACGCAAAGGAAACAATCGCGAGCATCTCCCGGGAAATGCAACGAGGGCAACTCATAGCTTGGCTTCGACGATACGACCTCTAACAAGTCATAGTGAAAAAGTCATAGTGCTAGATGGATAAAAAGAGACAAACCCAGATTCGATGAAAAAAAGCCAAACCTTAGTTCAATGAGCTGATATGAAAAGGAAAAAAAAAGAGAAACACTGATATGCCAAATAAAACAGAGGGTTAGGAAAATATGCCAACGCCAGATGTTTGAGTTACACCACTCGACGTAAAAGAGGAGCAAAACTAGTCATAGAAAATTGTATAAAGGGGTTGAAAACATCTCGGGCAGTCGGTAGGAGCGAATGGGACTCCTTCCCGAATGCCATTCATGCGCAACTCTGGCCAGAAAAACAAACTTATGATTAAGCCGGGTGGTGGATGAAAGCGAATAAATCGAAGCAGGTCCTTTAGGAATTGGTTCCGATACGATTGAGAGATATAAAGGGAACTGATTATAGAGAGAGAAGAGAGCAGAACGACATCTGACATGGCACGAACGGCCTTATATGTTCTTGAACAGGTCATTATCAAACGAGGCAACAGCTGGAGGCGGCAGATCCGGAATCTGGGGAGCAGGGTCCTTCTTTATAAGTTCTGCGGTTCTCTCCTCGATTGTGGGGGCCCTCGGGGTTGGAGGGGCAGCTTTGCGAGTAGAGCTAACCGATCGCTTGGAGCTGTTCCGTCTGAAACTGGAAAAGAAGCCTTTGCTGGTTACAGAGGCGGCTCTCTCGCTAGCGCCGTCAGCATCTTTGTGGAAAGTCTGCGACACGGCCGTTGGGGACTTGAGCGACAGGACAGAGGTCTCATCGGACTCTTTGTAGGATCCCGACAAGCTCATCTTGGATAATAGGCGGCGCACGGACCCAGGACGGGGAGACTGGGGTGACATTGGAGGTGAATTGGGCGACAAGCTGGAAGCCGATGCTTTGTTAGTCAACCCGGGCTCCCCGCCAGCCCTTAGTCTTGAAGACGCGTTCTTGCCATCTGCGGCATCCGCATTTTCATAGCGGGATGGGGTGGTTGGTCTCGAATGAGGAGGCGAGTCGGGTATATGAAAATCTGCGGTTAAGGACCCTCTTTCGAAGGTCAAAGGGGGTAACTGCAATTTGGAAGCCATTATGTTTGAAGCAAGTTTGACCGACGTTGGATGACAATCTGGGAGGCAGGAAACAGAAAGCGGTAGCGGTACTCAGGTGTTAGGCGAGAGAATTCGTAACTATCGACCAATTGATGGATTTCCGATTTCTCTAGCCCTTTGTATTTGGAAATCCGATGAAATAAAAAAAACCCAGCGTCCCGATGGAAATAGAGAAGAAAAACGGGTGAAAAAGATGAAGGGAAAAGAGGTAGCGACAAGAAATGGAGAGAAGGAGAGGGATAGAGAAAGTAGACTTGCCATAGTCAGGGGGGAAAGAAAAGAAAAATCCGAAGCCGTTCTTTTCCCACTTCCCGGTCACCCTCGCTTGCTCTCCCACTGGCCCTCTCTCTCACATTGCTCCCCTCTGTCGCCGTTTTTTTGTTTACTCCCGCTGCTTAGCATTTTACTTTTTCTTCTCTTCCTCTTTGTCCAGTAGCGGAATGGTCTTGGCCAATGGGACACCAATCCCCAAGCTTCCCGGTCTGCGCCTGCGTCCCCACCGTAGCCCGCCCGATTCCATTCATGTTCAGCCTGTATTCTTTTTGGTAACCAATACCTTTCAAATGCTGCTACTCTCGGTGAAATTTGCTGTAATACATGCTGTCCCAATGTATCCCAATACTGCTTCGAAAGAGGCAGTAATAAACCCCAAAAGTTATCTGGTTGGCGGAGGCTGACATGACAGAGCGTGAATCCGAGTTGAACAACCTGATTTTGGCGCGGTCAGCCAGATGCGCATGCACATGCCACCCACACTTTCTTGTCTCCCTTTCTCTCTCTCTCTTCCTCTCTCTCTCTCATTCTATGGTAGAACCTTGACCTGATGCAGGGGACTAGGGTAACGTTAGATAGGGCCAGAGTTTAACTTCGGCCGGCATACATGGGCAGGGGAGATGTTGGAAGGGACAGGACATGGGGGGCTTTGTACCGTTTTGCTTTGAGAGTTGGTTTGTTTCTTGAAGAAACCCTTTTTCTTTTCTTTCTTTTTTTCTGTTAGTTTGGGGAACCTCTCATCTCGTGCTTCCACAATTCAAAGTGGTTTCGAACGCGCCATCTTAAAAAGACCGAGCGGTACATTTACGAGCAGTGACAGCCAAGAATGACAACCTTTATAGTGGACTGGGTGTTTCAATAGACATCACAACGCCCTGGGATAGGAAAGGTACCCTCAAAGTTTGAATCAGAAGATACTTCCTGTCCTGGGCCTTTCTAGCTCGCCGTGACAATTCTTCGCAACTTGCCGAGAGCATTTTACGTGTACCGCTACAGTTGAGGAATAAAACTATTTTCCTTGAAGAAACTGCTGGGCAGCAACAACAGCCAACAATAACAACGCGGCCGCAAATATGCATTCTAACTTGCACATCAGAATTCAATGCCTATAATAATCATTGCTACATCGAGACCCAGCTTTACTCTGCTGTTGAACATCATCCTAAATTAAACCCTACAAGCTTCGTTTTTCCTTATATCACACTGTCCGTTATTCTCTAACTCAAAGTATCGATAACATTATTGTCAGGAGACGTCAGTCAATGTTTGGAGGGGTAGCCTGCTTTCAATATCTCCAGCATAACTACAGCTTTGGTCAGCTAATCACAACGTCCAGATAATCTGGGCAAATTTGAGAACACAATCGCCTTCCCACAATCCCCAAGACCTTCCTGTTCATCTAATCATATCGGGAGGCTATCCCTCTTCTTCCTCTCTGTTGGTGAGATTTTTAAACGGCTATACATCCTCCCTCGAGCTATAAATTAGATGCAGGCTTAATGCGACCTGTAGAAGAGAAAATTGTCACACCAACTCCATGACTTGCTCATAACGAAAATAGACACTACTATGCGAATATGTCTTCTCAAGGTGTTAACGGGCCCCCAGGCACTCTGTTAGCCCAAGCGATACGAAAAAATTTTAACCCAGAAATTACTGGGACGCAGATTGGGAATACCGACAAATCAGCTTTGGGCCAGTTGCTTGCTATATATAAACCTGGCCAGCCAACAGCCTCAGAGTCCTCGGAGAATGAACCCGCTTGCCCTACTGACAACCTAGATATCAATCTGAATATTGTTCAGAGTGTGATCTTGCACGGCTTATACAAAGACGACCCTTTCATCTCTGCTGAGTCTCACATAAACCAGTCAAAAGACTGCTTGGAAGTTGTTAGAACTGTGACCCAGAGGACACCTGGGTTGCTCGTTAGCCCCGTGACAGCAGACAGTGTGGCTGATGACCAAGCAGACGATATAAATGAAATATATTCTTGGTCCTGGGTGCTCCAGAAGCTCTTACCGCTGCTCTGTCAAAGCAAATTTGCTGCCCTCCGGCGTGACGTTTTGGACACTCTATTGGTTATCCTGGTTGAACTTGGGAAACTAGTGGTTGGAGGCGACCACTCTCGCCTCGCGCTGGCCTACCTTAAATCTTGTGTCGATGGTAAGCTCACAGACAAACTAAATATCCAAATGGCCTTAATATCGTTAACATTAGTTTCCCAAGGCGTCGCCGAAAGGTTCAAGTCAGATATCAAATCAACGTTGAGGAAGACATTCAGTATTACATTGCCAACGATAAGCTTTTACCAAGTTTACCATCAACAGTTACTGGAGCTTCCGGACACTAATCCTAAGAGCCAATTTACGATTACCGACGCAGCCGAAGCTTGCTCGCTCTCGATCCAAATCGCTCTATTGGTGACCAAGGCGGGGTTCGTTCACGACGTAGCTCAGATTAGCAAACCCTATCAGGACTATTCCGTAGCACTACTCGCAGGTCTTGTTCAAATGTGTAGCGGCCTCAAGGCTTGGGGAGCGGTCCCCATGAGAAGCAGGTTATCTGTCCAAATATATAAGCAACTCCTTGAGATGTTGGCAGAGATTATCAACAACGACAAAATAGAAAATAATCGTTCTTTATGCCAAGTTCTCCGAAAATCTGCAACCGCTACGCTCCAGAGAGTTCTTGCTCATCCCATTTCGGAGATCGATCAGGATACAGAGTTATCTCTTTCTGCATTGGTATTACTACTTTTACAACTCGCGGAGAAATCGATATCTACAAAGACAGAGTTGGCGCAGGACTTGATGCCATGCGTCAAGCAAGCAATACAAGACTCCGCAAGGTGGCAGTCAAGCCATAGAGATTTAAAAGTAGGGTGCAGGTATCTCTTGCATGAGTTCGCTGGTATTACTTACAAGCTAATTTTATGGCATCGTCTAATCTAGGTTACACTTCTTATGTTCGCTATGGCCTGTTCAGATGACTATGGATTCGGCCAGGTGGTCCTCTCCAATCTCCAGATAGTGACTGGAG
>LDUD01000035.1:422778-450815 GCA_012184295.1 Dactylella cylindrospora
AAACCCGGCATTGCAGCTACTACACGCAAGAATATCTTTCGCGGAAGGACATCTCTTCAAGAATACTAATATGGATCTTGGTGATGCTGGTGGACCTAGGAAGAGGCGTAAAATCGATTTTTCAACCCACTTGCCTATAGAAGGTATATCGGAGAAGGAAGCTGTAATATCTAAGCTATACTCTAAACTTGGCGGTCAATCGGCAACCGATCTTGGGGGCTTAGCTGCTATCGCGGCGTAAGTTAGAATACCTCGAGCAGTATGGTCGCTAGTCTAATCCATTTCTATAGAGACGGGTTCGCAAAGCTCTCGATTTCGGATCAACAGGAAGCCTTCCATAGGATCGGCTCCCTTGTGTGTTTGTGTGAGGAGGAGGATCATAGGGCTAAGCTGAGACCCTATGACTTCGAACCACCAAGATACTCCCCTTGTGTCGCTTGTGACACTTCGAATAGCCTCCAGATCTCCGAAAATAACTTCAAGGTCTCGGAGGAGCTGGTCAGCGTATTCGCAGCAATCCAAGAGTCCGAGAGTTTCCTACACAGTAGCAATGTGAGGATTTATGGTATGCGAACAATGCGGAAGATTGTGAAGCACGGCTCCACCTTACTAGATGGCAAGTTTGGGGATCATCCGTTTGGGCAGTGGTGCATGCAAGCCCTCAAAAGTTCCAACGGAGACTTGCGGGCATTGGCTGTGTATGAGGTCCCTTCCCCGTCGTATCTTTCCTTCATTTCTAACCTTTTAATCAGGACGACTTTACCACACTTCTCTATCTTCCACCGAAATGATGAGGACTCTAGAGCGGAACGCACTAGCTGCTTATTAAAACTTCGACAAATATCCTCTTCTGCAGATGATACAATACAGGAAACATGCATTATCGCTTGGGGCAGAATCTCGAGGTGTGTGACAGGGATTGAACGCAACATGGCATCGCTTCGCAGTCTACTAACTCGTGAGATAGGGTCCTCGAAGGAGATGATCTCCACTTAGCATTAGGGATATTGTTGAGTTATCTCGGCCACAGTAACACCTATCTAGCTGCTGTTGCATATAATGAGGTATAAGAAACCGGGCGTCCGTACCGATGATAAGTTTCAAGACTCGTAAAAATGAAATTGTCATTAACTTGGTATATAGATTGAAGCAATAGCACATACCAAAGGTATATCGATGTCAATGCTTCTCGGACAATTCTGGAGAGACCTGAGTGTAGTGGTCGTCAGCCTGCTCAAGACGAAACCTCAGGTCATTCAAAGTGTTTCGATGTTGCTGGGAATTTCCAACCAAGAATTTCTCACCAATACAATCTCGTATACTCTACCCCATATGATTCTCAATAGAAAAACGGATGTCCTGGAGAGTTTAGTTCAAGCATACAATAGTAGTCGTAAAGACTCCGCTGAATCTCTCTTTCAGATTTGCATGCATCAGATTACGAACATTCTAGGACTTCTTCTCGTCCAGCCCTATGAGAATGTCGAGGATCATTCAATGTCGCTTCTCCGCCAGACTGATAAAACGTTCCGCAAGTTGGACTTAGCAGAGTTGATTAAGGCGGACCCGATAGCTATAATGACAGAGACAATACGATGCTACGCCGCACTACCACCTGCTAGAAAACCTCATGTAAGTTCCTAAATATATGTTTGCTAATTTGGAATTTCCCGGGAATTTCTTACAACTATCGTGATTAATAGGCAAGAAAAGCCATTCAAAACATTGCCGCGGTGTGTTATCGAAAGCCGGCTGGTGTCAAGAAAGAAAGAAATGTCGATACTTTGCAAGTATTTTTCGAAGGACATGTGCTGGGTATCATTGCTCAATATTCCGAGGTCGTCTTTAGCGTTAGAGTCAGGCACTCGTTGACAGAAAAACGACGCAACTTGAGGGCCATCGAAGATATGATCAAGCTAGGAAGAGGAGGGGTTCTAAGTGGTCTACCACAGGTACGTTGTTGTTGCGCACTGATACTAGCATAGGAGGGTTCTAAACCAGCTTTAGATAGCGGCCTGTTTGTCATCGGCACTCGATGTCAATGGACTGCAAGAGGCAGCGCTTAGTGGCTGGTCTGCTTTAATCGGCGAATTGCCATCCGCTGATATCAAGTCATATTTTCCTGTCACATTTGGGCTGCTCTTAAAATACTGGAGTAGTCTAGATGAACCATCCAAAAAGCTAGGGATACTTTTGGTCTCTTGCATGTTCGAGAAACATGAAGACGCACTTCAAGATGAAGTCGACTCACTCCCGTCCCTGAAGGCGGTTCCGGAACTCGTACGCTACGAGGCGAAGTTGTCAGCTTTCCGAAAGATTGATCTCAAAGAGCAACTTCGAATCCTAGCCGCTCGGTGCTCTCATGAAAACCCCCTTGTTGTTGAGCAGGCTCTTGTCGAGCTAAGATGTTACCTTGAAGATAACGAGGAGTTCATTAGGAAGATAACCAATGACGAAATTCCAGATTCAATCATCTCGGAAACCATTAGGCACCTTCTAGATGCGTGCGTACGGTATAGCCACTCTCAGAACCATATCGCCCGTATATCTTCCGAATGCCTCGGCATAATTGGTGCAGTTGACTCCAATCGGATTGAGAGCCCTCGAAAGTCCGGAGATTTGATGATTCTTCACAACTTCGAGAAAACTGAAGAAAGTGTTCAATTTGCTCACTTCCTACTCGAACACCACCTCGTTAAGGCATTTCTATCCGCAACTGATACCAGAGCGCAAGGCTTCCTATCCTTTGCGATGCAAGAGCTTCTTAAATTTTGTGGATTCTCTGCTGAAGTGCTTGTCCGACAAAACACCGAGATGTTGATGGCGGGGAGCCAGACTAGATGGAGAGACTTCTCAGCAACCGCGCGTAACATCCTTTCACCCTACTTGAGCTCAAAATACGTTCTATCAACGGTTGCTACAAGCCATAAATCTACATACCCAATCTTTTCACCTCAGAAAACATATAGAGAGTGGCTCACGGAGCTGCTCCTTGATCTGCTCCCCAAAGCGCAGGGCGTCCACACAAAAAGTCTTTTCGCTGAAATCGTGAGCAAGATCGTGAAAGGCCAAGATCTTTCGATTCTAAACTTCATCCTACCATACATTGTGTTACATATAGTCATCAGCGGGAGCGTGAGCGATAGAGAAAATATTTGCACGGAACTACAGTCAATTCTTCATTATGAAATGTCCATTGACAAGCGCTCGGAGTTCGAAATGGTAAAAAGATGCAGCGAGGTGAGTCTAGTTATTTGAATCAAAGTTTCGCGGCCATTTGCTAATTCGCATATGCTATAGAGCGTTTTCATACTCATCGACTATATGTCGAAGTGGATCCGGGAAAGGAGGCGATACAACGCCGGCATCCATAACCAGATGGTACGGCAGCTGGCTCGTCAATCCTCAGAGGCCATGGAGCCTCCTCCGGATCCATCCATAGTTTGTGTTGAAATGGTTCTCGCAGAGCTTCCTCCAAAGTTGATTGGTGAACGATCGATTCAGTGCCAATCTTATGCTAGAGCTTTATTCTACTGGGAGCAATACATGCGGAGGTGTCGTAGTGAAAAGGAAAATATGGAACCTCTCTATACTCAAATGCAATCAATATATGCCGAAATTGATGAACCCGATGGAATAGAAGGAATCTCCACGAGATTGAGCGTTATCAATGTGGAGCAGCAGATTCTGGAACATCGAAAGGCCGGGAGGTGGCTAGCAGTTCAGAGCTGGTATGAGCATCTTCTTAAAGATCGACCTAGCGATGTTGATTTACAGTACGGCTTGCTCTCAAGTTTAAAGGAATCTGGGCAGCATGGTAAGCACAAGTCAAGGATGTAACCGCAATGTCCCACATCGCACTCTCGCTGATTAGGCTATTAGAAACACTTCTGGTGCATATGGAGCCGATTCTAAAGACGCGAACTCCACTTTTGCATCGTGTCCTTGGGTTTGGGGTAGAATCCTCTTGGAGGTCTCTCAACTGGGATAAATTAGGCTCGCTCCTCAAAAGCTTTCCCGAATCCGCTCAGTCTTCCTTCGACGTTAGTATCGGTCGTGCAATCTATGCATTCCATACGGGTAATGATTCTGCCTTGGAATTAATTATACGGGAAGGGAGGGATCAGTTGGTGCGTTCGATGACAATGTCAGGGACTAATTCGATTAGATCGTGCCATGAACTCCTCTTTCAACTTCAGGCTTTCGCGGAATGCCAGTACATTACCTCTAATTTACAGTCAGAGTCTATGAACTACGTGGCAATGAGGCAAATTCTAGACGGGAGGCTAACTCTTCTTGGCCCGTCTCACCGCGAGAAGCAATACATTCTGGCGCTTCGGCGAGCGTTGCTCTCGTCTCACCAGTAAGTCAGAAAGTTAAACTAGCTTCCAGTGCGCAAAACCTGACTAAAGCATTGCGCAGCGGCCATGAGGAATTTACATCTGCATACATATCCTCACTATGGCTAACCTCGGCGAAACTTGCTCGCAAGAAGAAAGACTACCATCAGGCCTTCACCGCCGTTCTAAACGCTAATGACACCCAGAACGGCCCAATCGAGCAAGCCAAGTTAGCGTGGGACGAAGGTCGCCATCGCAAAGCGATAAAGCTACTCGAGAGTGCCATTGATACGGATTTATTCGAAATAATCATTCCAACCACGGAGTCGTTCCCGGATCCAGAGGCTTCTGAAAATCAGAAACGCCATCCCCAAAGCTCTGCAAGAGCTCGAGTAAGTTTCCCCAATAATATTAGTACGATGTGAAGTTGCTGATGTTCTGTTAGGCTATGCTACTCTGGGCGAGATGGATGGATAGTGCTGGACAGATCCAGTCCAAGGTCCTTGTAAACAAATTCAGGGATGTTGCTAGGTCCTACTCACAGTAAGTCGAGAAACTTTCTCCGGTCATATGTTATATCCGTAATACTAAGTTACGCAAAGTTGGGAGAAAGGACACTTTTATCTTGGGAGGCACTATAACAACATTCTAAAAACAGAGCGGGCCATGCCGCCAGCGAAACGACCACAGAGCTTGTAGGTTCTTTGCAATTCTAATTTTCTAGATGCTTTTGTTCACACATCTTCAGCCTCATAGGAGAGACGGTAAAGCTAGTCTGCACAAATTATATCAGGGCCATGATTTGGGGCACGAAATATATATTCCAGACACTGCCTCAGTTCCTTAACTTATGGTTGGATTTTGGTGCCGAGTCGGAACAGCAGTTTGAGGAGGAGATCGGAGCAGAGTAAGTGGTACTATACTAGTTTCTGAGAGAGCTGTCACTAACCAGCCCTAAGACAATTCCGCGAACACCTAATAACTCAAAGGAAGGCTCAATTTAATGACCTGCAAGGGTCCATCAAGAAACTATGTTTACCAAACATACCCGTATTCGTCTTTTTAACAGCGCTCCCCCAAATAATGTCTCGAGTTGGAATTCCAAGTGAGTCCACTTGGCAAGTACTAGGGGCCCTTATACACAAGATAATTGTTTCGTTTCCCCAGCACACAATGTGGGCCATCTTAGCTGTTTTTAAGTCGAGCCAGCCGGAGAGGAGGAACAGGGCGACGAAAATATTGAATAGAATAAAGGCAAGTTCAATTACATTACTTTATATTATAAGGTCGGAACCTGACACTGCATCCGTAGAGCGAGAGATCAAATGTGGTGGATCTCAAGACTTTCATAGCAGCGGCGCAAAAGCTAGTACAAGAGCTCCTCGCGCTTTCAAATTTCGAGATCAAAGGAAAGCCTAGTCATGTTAGTCTTCGAGACGACCTGAATTTCCAGCACAGCGTTGCCCCAATAGCCCTTATCATTCCGGTTCAATCGGCTTTGACGGTATCTTTCCCTGCCGATGGACTCACTCCGAAGGGAGGGCATAATCCTTTCGCAAGAGACCAAGCCACGATTTCTAGTAAGCATCCCGTTCTGAGCTCGTAAATATAGTACTAAAGAGGTCTCTAGAATTCGAGGACGAGGCCGATGTCATGTCCTCCTTACAAAAACCCCGAAAGATCACGATTATTGGGAGTGATGGTCGTAGATACCCGCTCATGTGTAAACCGAAAGACGACCTTCGCAAAGATGCACGTTTGATGGAATTCAATATTCTTATAAATCGGCTCTTGAAAAAAGACGATGAGTCGAGCAGACGTCAACTCCGTACGTCGTCTACCTATATGGCTAACAGCGTTGCTGAAATGCTGATTTCTCTGAAACTTTAGAAATCCGCACTTACGCTGTCACGCCGCTCAATGAGGAATGCGGCGTTATCGAATGGGTCAATAACCTTCGTCCATTAAGGGACATCATTCTTAAGACGTACAAGAATAAGAATGTCACTGTTAATGTAGGCCGATATTATCTAATGCCACTGTTAAGCTGAATGACGATTTAAGGGCTGGCTAACACCTCGTTTGTAGTACAATGAAATTCGACAAATTCTTGATGAAGCTTGCAGTACCGATCCTCCCAAGCCTCAGATGTTCACTGAAATTATTCTCCCAAAGTATGTTATGAGCCGAGATCTATACTATGACATTTTTACTCACGGTGCTTCTAGGTTTCCTTCTATATTCCACGAGTGGTTTGTTGAGACCTTTCCTGAACCTGAAGCATGGTTTTCAGCTCGACTCTCGTATGTCAGAACGACTGCTGTGATGTCGATGGTTGGATATATACTAGGCTTAGGAGATCGGCATGGAGAGAACATTCTATTCGACGAAGTTACAGGAGAGACGCAGCATGTGGACTTTAATTGCTTATTTGACAAGGGCTTAACATTCGAGAAACCGGAGAGGGTGCCCTTTAGACTCACACACAACATGGTCGACGCTATGGGCCTAACTGGATACGAAGGACCATTCAGACGGTCCTCCGAAGTCATAATGCGCATTCTAAGACATAACGAGGAAAGTCTAATGACAGTCGTTGAAACTTTCCTTCACGATCCGCTTGTTGAATGGATGCAGGTGAAAAAGGTAAGTAGCATATTTCTTGGGGTTAAAAGGGCGTTTATGATATTAATGGAATTTGCAGCGTCGGAGTGCGAACTTGAGTCGGGCGCCAGATAATCCTCGGGCTGTCCTCGAAAGTATCGAGAATAAACTCAGGGGATTGCACGCTGGTGATCCCGTGCCCCTATCGGTAGAAGGCCAAGTTCAAGAGCTAATTCAACAGGCCGTTAGTCACGACAATCTAGTCCAGATGTATGTTGTCACTCCCTCATCTTTATGCTCAGGTAATAGTAGATTTGTATTAACAAGTCGGTGCAAACTCTAGGTATATCGGCTGGTGTGCATACTTTTAACTATTTGCGAAGAGCGTATCATGCGCTTAGAAACAGGAGAGGATTTAAGCTTTGCAACCTGTAAGGATTAGATATCATCACATTATATGAATACGAAAACATCTTGACGGAGTCTCGATTGTAATTAATATATTAGGATCTCCTTGATACAAAAACTTAGTCACAATATATAAAATGTGTGGTTACTCTCTGCTTCTTCTTCTCGTCTGTGTCTTTCCATCTTTAGCTAAGAGCTTGTGTTGTGCGAGGTTAGCTGTTCGAGCTCACCATCGGGCCCTTCCGAGAGCTGCTCTCTAGTATACAAGGGGTACCACCTCCCGCATGTGGTTCGAAGAGCACGGATGTGCATGCATGTTCCTAGCTGCATCTGGAGGTAATACGCGCAGGGATATAGATCACCAAGTATCACGGGACTCGCATGTTTCCTATCCCCCTCTGCGAAGGAGCTAGTCTTGTCCGCGTGCACCGTATGCGACCAAACCAATTCGAGTACGTGTGCGTGTGTGCATTTGAAGCTTATCACTCAGCCCATCGCCTATTTGCCAATTTTTTGCCATTGCTCGGATGTGCTTGCATTGTTCCCTTCCATTCCTCCCAGCTGCTGGGGTTACACTTACACGTTGGCAACTGAGTAGTGGTTTGGATTCGGACATTTGAGTTTTGGGGACCACGTTGAGCCCAAACCAAAATATTTCTACCTGGCGTGGTCCGGAAACGTAGATTCGCTTTTTTCATACTTCTATGCTCAACCTAAGAACCGAATTGCAACGTTTTTATCTTTCCTCGTTTTCTTTTTGATAAAGATTGACTTTCAGAACTAGCTGCAGCTGTTAGCGACTATGACGTCGAGATACCGTGTTGAATGTAAGTTCAAAACTCTTGGGCCCTTGGAGGCAACCAAACACTTCGCATACAGAAGTTGCACTTGAGACGAGGGACTGTTGCATTGTGTTTGCATTATTGCATTCATTCCAATTACACCTTAAATTTATCAGCGTTACTAATGGATACGGATGTTGTTTAGATGCGCTTAAGGTCCGTCGAATAGCTATGCAATTGAAACCCATCCCGTCTAGCGAAGCCGCCATATTAACATCCAGATTCTATGTTCTGTGATAGTAGACGCACCGCCGCGATCAATTCATCGAGTGTGAGGATCTCGAATATGACTTGCGTATCCCCTAACTTTATAAAATTTCTAACTGATGAACCGGAACGCTTTAGGGATTAAGGTTTGTTTAGCATTACCAATTGCAGATGCTTAATCGGCACAATGCATAGATATCAATTCAACCAGGAGAATTACAAGCTAATTGGTCTGGCAGGGCTTGCTCGCCGTCCCTTTTGTGCTACACTCCCAACCAAATGCCGCCTTGAGCGACATCCGAACTGAAGATACCGCTTCGAACGCAAGACGGCGATACGCCGAGATCATGCGAGATGTCGAGGAACTAGTCAATGACCACAGTGTGTAGATCCTTATCCATTAATCGTAAAAATTATGCACTAACAAAGAACACCGATTGTAGTTGAACACCAGAAAAGAGGAATTCCGGAGAGATCCAAACTGAAACTCCTGGTTCCATCTCTGAGCATCTTTTTCACTCCTCTTTTGCTGGAGGATGCCTTTATGGCGCAGGATGCAAAGCGAGCGATTAGCTCAAGAAGATTCGTTTCTCCCGTATGTGAAATATCTCTTCCTAACGCTTTTAACGTTGATCTCGCTGATATTAATTTGGTCCTTGGAATAGTCGTTCAATGATATCCGACTCATTTTAAACACCGCTCAAATTATGAGTCTGGTGAAGGGAGGGCCGCTAAAGCTTGTGACCTTCGATGGAGATGTCACCTTGGTGAGAAATGCATCCTTCTTTAAGACTATTTCGGAAAGATAAAGCTAATTCGCAAGCTGAGGACAGTACGACGATGGAGCTGTGAGTGAAAAATAAAACAGAATCCAAGATATCCCTTTAGTATAAGGTACTAACCAGTAGTTTAGTCCTTGATACCGTCGAATCAAGTGATGTATGTCTGTTTAAACTGAGTATATGAAGAAGTTACAAAGCTAATGAGACTTAGATCCCGCATCTTGTCTCTTATGAAAAGGGACATCTGCATTGGCGTTGTCACGGCAGTAAGCCTTTATTGATACAATTTCGTTCTTGTGGTACAAACTAACGAGTTATTGTAGGCGGGGTACGAGGAAGCAAAACGGTACAATGATAGACTTCACGGTCTTCTAGAAGCCATCGAAGGATCAGACTTAAGCCAGGAGCAAAAGAAAAACCTCGTGGTATTGGGTGGAGAGGCGAACTTTATGTTCCGGTTCAACTCCGAAGCCGATCACCTCTTGGAACCCGTTTCTCGAGACATGTGGGCCCTCAACGAGATGAAAACGTGGAAAAACGAGGATATCACGGAGCTATTGGATATAGCCGAGGCAACATTGGCGGATTCGGTGAAGGCGATGAGATTGAAGGCGGATATAATTCGAAAAAGCAGGGCGGTAGGAATCGTTCCACAGCCGGGGACGAAGTTTTTCCGAGAACAGCTCGAAGAAACCGTTCTTGCTGCTCAGAAGGTGCTTGAGTTGAGTGATGTTGGTAGACGACTTCCCTTCTGCGCCTTCAATGGTAAGAAACCTTCTTCTGATTGGATATTAAGGACTAGCTGGAATATCTAACATTTAACTGATATACAGGTGGAAACGATGTCTTCGTCGATATCGGGGACAAGAGGCTTGGTGTCGCCTGCTGCCAACGAATGTTTGGGGATATTCAAGGTTTGAATACTCTCCACGTGGGTGATCAGTTTTTATCCGTCAGCGGCAATGATTTCAAGGTAAGTCTACATCGACAATGATCTGAAACTGTTCGGTATATAGCGGGCTAACAACCTCTAGACTCGTATGGTATGTACTACGTGCTGGGTTGCATCTCCTGCAGAAACGGTTGACATTCTGGATGAATTCCTGGATCTTATCTCCTCTACCCCGCGCGATTGATTGAAGATTATGTGTAACTTTGTTACCTTTGTATTATTGTTTTCTTAGTTTGGGGGAAGGGAAAAGGGTTGCATTTGAAACTGTAGCGGCATTTTGTGTTTTCATGTCTACCAGATTTATCCTTCGTTTCGCATTAGTAAATTGTCCCTGCAAAAGACCTATGCATTTACTAAAAGGAAAGCTTAAAGAGGTAAAGAAACGAAACAATTTAAGCACGTCGAGACTAGGTTAGATCCAATATTGAATATTACCTCGAACGAAGCGTTAGATTACAAGTTACCGCTGTCTATGGGAAGCAGAATATGTATATTGTCACCGCCACAATTTAAAGCTAGGAACCAAGAAGTGTTTTGTTATAATTTTTGTACCCGCGAATTGTCGGGGAACCAAACAACGCGCCTTAGCTTGCATTCAATTTGAAACTCAAGCTATGTCCTAACAAGTCCTCAACCCAAGTTAAGTCCCATATCAATAACGGAATAAAGATCCGGCCTCGGTCACCTTTCTCTGCAATTTGCTGTGAGGCAGCATCTTCCCCTCTTTAAAATGTCGGATCTTGACGACCACGAATTCGACGACCTCTTCGACTACGATATCGACAACATCGAAACAACTTTTGATACAAGCAACCCAGGTGAATCGAGCAATGCCGCCGGAGCTCCCTCTTCCGCAAAATCAAAGGGCAAGGATGACAAGGACTTGGGCGTCGACGAAGAAATCAAGATTCGGAAGAGGAAACCTATTGTCAAGCTAACAGAAGAAAGGTTCGTCAAACTCATACCTCGCAAACTCTACCCGTAACGGTCAAGCTAACAAG
This sequence comes from Dactylella cylindrospora, assembly GCA_012184295.1. Lineage (NCBI taxonomy): Eukaryota > Fungi > Ascomycota > Orbiliomycetes > Orbiliales > Orbiliaceae > Dactylella > Dactylella cylindrospora. The sequence continues at coordinate 433,915 of LDUD01000035.1, forward strand.
GTACAAATAACTACAAATAGGCTTCTAGGTCCGGATGGCATCCCCTACATCCAGGAGCATGCAGCGAAAAAGATAAAATTCAAGGGCAAGGGCCACGAAGTTTCGGACCTTGGCCGCCTCCTAAAATTCTATCAGATATGGGCCGATAACCTTTACCCGAAGGCCCAATTTAAGGACGTCGTATCGATGCTGGAGAAGCTGGGTAGCTCGAGAAGCATGCAGAATAAAAGGGAGGAGTGGGTCGAACAGTACAGGATGCAGAGAGTGCAGGAGGATGAGAGATTAATTGGTCAAGCACGCGAGCTGCTAGAGAAAGAATCGGGTAGCGTATTCATTCGTGGAGAGGCGGGGGAGAGTTCTACAGGGGTGCCTAAGGATTCTGCAGATGCTGGGGATGCTGCCGCTCTCACTAGGGAACAGGCGAATAAGGATGCAGGAGACTCCCTTTTCTTTCGGGACGACGACGATGATGATCTGGATGAACTGGACGAACTGGATGCAATAATGAAAGAAGCAGAAAAATCAACGGCTCCACCTGCACGAGCTGCTCCAACTGAGGACTTGGACGACGATGATATGGATGAACTGGATGCTATAATGAAGGAAATGGAGGGTAATTCCGGCGATAAACCCCCAACCCCGCCAGCAGGAAAACCAAAGCCGAAGAATATTGTGGTTTCGGATGATGAGTTCGAGGAAGCCATGGCGGCGATGAGGGAAAACGAAACATAAGCAATTCACCTGACTCTATGATCTTCTATCTATATTTCGGTCTCCGCGTAAGGTGAATGGCTGAGCCACCAATCGGTTATACCAACCTCTATTTTTATCATACATGCTCAACACCGAGGACAGTAAATGCAAAGACAAAAGGAGGAAAGCATCATGAGATTGCGCTAGGCAAAAGAAAGATAGATTCGCAAACATTCCGCACCAAATGAGATCAAGTTTAATAGCCGAAATCACAGCTTCGATTTGAAAGGAGGTACGACAAGCGGGTCATACGTCTCCATGCTCAATGTGTCGGTAATTGGCGTTGAGTGTAGGCCAACGGCACGGGTATCGACCATGTTTTCGTCTAGATCTGCAATGGTCGGGGCGCCTATCAACCTCATGTTCATCTCCATCTCATCTTTGAGTAGCTGCATTGCTTTGTCGACACCAGGCAGTCCGTACGAAGACATGGCGTAAAGGAACGGTCTCCCTATGCCAACACCCCTGGCCCCTAGGCAGAGAGCTTTCACGATATCAGACGCTCTGCGGATACCTCCGTCGATAAATATTTCAAGTTTATTTTCGAGCCCCTTCTTTTTGAGAATTGGCATTGTCGAAGCTAGGATTTCGATACCGCTCGGCACAGTATCCAATTGCCTACCACCATGGTTCTACTTTCTATTAGTTGCTAGAATCTTGGATTTGCTCAACGAGGGATCGCTTACCGATAGTACAACGCCATCAACGCCAGCCTCGCAAGCTTTGATGACATCTTCAACACGTTGAACGCCTTTGAGGACGATCTTCATGTTGGTGATGCTCTTGAACCATGGAATATCCTTCCAACTTAAAGATGGGTCGATGAAAGAAGATATAGCTCGCGCAGCGCCCTGAGACCGGTCAATGGATTCTCCGCTTTGGACGTCTGTGCCACTGTCATCAAACTTCGATCTCATATCTTTCTCTCTCCTACCAAGCTGGGGTGCATCCACTGTAATGAAGAGAGCTTTGCAGCCTCTCTCCTCTGCATGCTTGACAATTCTCTCGGTAATGGCACGGTTCTTGTTCACATAGAGCTGTAACCATTGGACTTGGCCTTCCGCTCTTGCATTTATGATCTCATCAAACGAGCATGATGCCAAAGTTGGAATCTATTCCCTGTTAGCAATTGATCTACAACACAGCAAGGGGTGAGATTTTGCATATTCTAACCATTTGAATGACATTGTGCATTGCGGCACCTCGAGTCAAACACACTTCTCCTTCAGGATGGCCTAGCTTGCCTAATGCGGTCGCCGTCACATAAAACGGTATCGACGTCTTTGTTCCAAGCATCGTTGTCGACATGTCAACTTTCTCCACGTCTACTAGCACCCTTGGGCGGAACCAAATCCTCTGGAATGCGGAGTGGTTGTCTCTGAGGGTGATTTCATCGTCCGCACCGCTGCTGTAATACGCCCACGCGGTCTTTTTCATAACTCGCCTGGCGACTGCCTCGAAATCTAAGAGATTGTAGCATTGCTCGAGCGCAGGCCGGTTTTTGATATACTCCTGGCGTTCCGCTTCGGATGGGTCGATAGCCTTGGCTTCGGTGGTTACGGTGGACATGTCCACGTGACCCATATTCTTGGACGCATCGAGGTATTTGTCGAGAGTGTCGGGCGGGTGAATAGGATCGAACTCCTAGAGGGGGGTTGCGGGACTCTGGGTTAGCGAATAATGGTTACACAATATGATGTAATCTAGGTTGGGGATTTTCGCATACTTCGGTAGCATCTTTGCCGGCATATTTCAAGATAATCTGGGCGGTTGAGTAAGCAGGAGAATACGATTACGCGGTGTATCTTTGTTTTTTGAGGCAAAATACCTTAGAACCACCCGGGTGCTCTGCATATCAAACGGATGAGATGTTAGTGGTTGTTCAGACTCATTTATAAGCCGCAGTGAAGATTTGTCTAGGCATGGGAGCTAGCTTACCAGGTAAAAACTCAGTAACATCGTATGCCTTGCCATGGATTATAACCTTGAAATCGGGAAAGAGGACAGTGTAAGCATTAGGCGTATGAATTGCTCAACAAATTGGCTACATTGTAGGCGACCAATTGAGCTTTCTGAATGAGGTTTTAGGAACCTACCCAGCAGGACTCAGCGGAATTGTGTTTGGCGATTTCCTCGCTGGTCAAATGCGCGTTCACCATTGCGCCGTGCAAAACTTGGATATCAGAGGAAGAAGCGAAAAGAAAAGTTATGCAATTAAAAAGATGGTAGTATAAGTTAAGGACAAAGCGAATTTAACCCTTCTTACTATAAAAGAAAAAAACGAAAAATGCCAGGCAAAGCGACCTCGATCTATCGGTAGTAATAGAAAAATGATGGGGAAGAAACGCAGAGCCTTTTAAACACAAGCTGTACAGGAGATATAAATCTCTCCCCGGTGGTGTACCCCAAGAAAAAAAAAAAAAACGAGGTGCTCAACGTCACATCGCCGGCTCGATTAGATGCCCCGAAATGGGGGAGGGCGAGATGCCCAAGTGGGAAAAGCGAAGCCAATCAGTTCAGACTGGTCTCATTCCTCACCCAAATGCAATCACCGGCGATCTGATTGATGGAAACAGGAAAGCTGGTCCCCCCGCCAAGTCCCGTCGATTGGGCGTATCCCTGGTATCCACCTGTTCTTCGAGCCGGGGATTTGCCGAGGGGCGGACGAGTGGATTTCGTCTCGTAACGATGTATAAATTTTAACTTTTTCGTCTGCATTCCTGCCCTTCGGGATTCGAGGTCGGACGTCTGGTTTACAAATCTATGGTGGTTTTTTTGGGGTTATCGAAGATTGCATTCAATTTGCTATCCGAGTTTAAAGATGGAATTGTGGGGGAACTCCGATAAGCATGTTGGGAACGGGGTTTTCTAGCCCCGGATTGTGTCGCATGAATCGCGACGTTGTTATATCTGCCCCATCCTATGCTCTCCTTCATAGCTTGCCAGCTATAGCTCTCTTCAGTTGGTTCTGGAAGCCCACCACCAATAGGTGCCTCATAACTAAAAAAGGAAAAGAAGAAGAAAAAAAGGAAAACCGTCAGGTCAAGGCCGCCTAAAACAGGCGAGAAACAAAACTTCATGAGTCGCCGCTGTTTGTGTGATAATAAAAATATGTAACAAATTCTAACGAAATGAAGCTTTACTAAAATATAATAGAAATAAATTGGCCACAATAAGGTGACCTGCTATCAGAACGAGAAACAATACACTCTCCTGAAGCCCCCTCCACGACGATGAGGCATTTAGGGTCTAGAGTCTTCTCTAGGATAAAATACCTTACCACGATCTTTGTCGTCAACAAGGCGGCTGAGTCCCTTAAGCTTCTTGAAAAACTCGGCTTTGTTGCCTGGGTTGACCCGACCGTGGAACTTCTTACTAATCGTGGCAAAGTCAATACCTTCAGGCGTCAGGACAGCCTTAATTTCGTCCTCCGTGATGACACCCTTCGGTTTTTCTGTGGGGAACGCGACAAAATCGTATGAGCACCTAGAAACTAAAGAATGATGCGATATATGTAAACGTACCTGCCGTAGCTCCCGGACTGCCAGCCCTGCTCGCCCCAGCGGTCGGCGACCCAGATCGAGACTTCTTGCCAACAGCCACCTTCGGGGCACTGGGAACTCCAGTACCAGCGGGGACAGAAGCTGCTGCATCACCACCAACCCGAAGCTTGATCTTCTTAGCCGCCTTTCCACCATCGCTTGTAGCGCCGTCAGACATTTCACCACCGGTTTCGTATTCGCTTCCGCTACCAGCTCCAGCGGGCTTCCTTCGTTTCTTCAGGTTCTTAGCCTTCAATGGATCGGTAGGAGTTACGCTATCTGGTTCACGCTTAATCGTGATCATGCGGCTCTGCGCGGTCTGGCCATTAGCGGGTGGAAGTTTAGAACTAGGAGCTTGCTCCTCTTTCTTGATTCGCTTTGTGGGATGAGGAGATTCAGTGCCTGAATCGACTGCGCCTGGAGATCCGGATCGTTTCAACGATTTAGCCGTTTGGTCGGGAGATTTACCGGGGGTGTTGGTGGACGTGCCTGGTTGAGATGCGACCTTTCCTGCGGCCGCAGCTTTCAAAGACTTCACAGCTTCTTCTGTTTCCTTTTGTTCCTGCCGTTCTTTTCTGCGCTCTTCCTCCTCCTTGTCCTTGGCTGCCTTCTCTGCTGCTTTCTTAGTTTCCTCCTCTTCCTTCTTAGCAGCTTCCTCGTCACTATCAACAGATTCTTCCTACAGAGGAAATTAGCAATCTCCAAAGAAAATTTATTCACATAGGGGGTTTGCAAATGCCGTACCGATGATGCGTAAGGGTTCTCATCAGAATCAGACTCGTACGCAAAATTCTTTTCCCGTTGTTTCAGATACTTTTTGACCTTGCGGCCATGAGCTTTCCTCGATTCTTCTAAGGCTCGCTTCTCCTTCTCCTCCTTCTCGTAATCCTTTTCGTCACGGATGTCAAAGATGTTGGCGGATAGCTGCTCTTGTTTCATTTTTTTCTACGGGCTTGGGGTTAGCATCAATCGAACGTATCAACCTGCAAAAGAAAATATAGGGTAACGTACGGTAACAACTTTAAGTTCTTCGTCATCACCCTCGATGATCGGAGTCTCCTCGTCATCAGCAAAGTCCTCCTCGAAATCGAGTTCGTCCGCATCCGTAAATCCAGGTTTCGCCTCGCGCCCCTCCAAACGGTCGCCTTTAACGGTGTATAACCTCTTAGAAGCCCGCAAGTTTTCCTGCTCCTCCCTTTTCCGGGCTTCCTTTTCGTCCTGCTTGGTAACATCATTGAACCACTTGTTCAGCTTGTCTTTTTGTTTCATGGCCGCCTCGGCTTGCTCTGCTGATAAGGTTTTGTATGTATTTCGCTGCTGAAACCTGTAAAACTTCTCTATTGGAATCATCTTGAACATGCCATCGTCCATAACTAGCATGACAGAGGTTCCACTAAGCCCGCCTTCCAGATTTCCGATCCAGGTGTTTTTGTTCTCATAGTCTTCGATAAACCACGGGAAGAACTCCTCGTATCTCAATTTGCGCTCCTCCTCGTCTCTCTGGAAAACCTGTTGAGTCTTTTTCTTGAACATGTTCTTCTTTTGCTTGACAGCCCCACCATGAGGAGCGATTCTTGCCAAATTCTCCGCCTGTTGCCTCTCTTTCTCGGCCTTCTCTGCCTCCCGCTTTGCCTTCTCCTCTGGGTCGATATCCTTTTCATCCGGGTCGGGAGGGGCAGAGTTTGCGCTAGGGTCCATTCTTGCACCTTGCAATGGAGCGCGAGGGTCCCGTCTATGCAGTTTTATGGGTCGAATGAACTCTTCTGGGTCCATGATGTTGACCTCATTCTTGGAATGCATTCTCATACAATGGAATCTCATGTTGCGTAGAAGGTTCTTCTTGGTCGTAACTAACTTGTATTCGGTGTAAGTTGACGGGTCATCGTCGGGTTCAGGAGCCTCTTTAACCGCTGATTGAGCGCCTGGGGGAGCTGGCCTCACGGGTTTCTTTATCGGAGGCTTCTTAGCTTTCGGTCGAACCAGAGGATCTGAGGGCGCTCGAGGAATCTTGCGAGGAGGGGCAAAGCCATTCGGTCGTGGAGTGGTCTTAACAGAGCCAGTATTCGGGGGAGTAGGGGTTGCCATAATGATCCCAGGAGAGTTCAGAGAGCAGTATACGATCGTGAACGGGAGTCCGGGATGGACTCTAGCGTCTCCGAAGGACGCAAACACGTAAAGTTTTTCGGGTCAGAGCCAATGTTACTATGAACAGACAGGCGTACTATCGAATCAAGAAGGAATTTGCGGGCGACTGGACTATGAAGAAGTTGGGATTGCGATGAAGGGAACCGTGTCGGATGCGATGTGTCGATAGAAGGCACGTGTATCCAATTCTAGGGAAGCAAAGTGCCAGTGACGACTAGGATTCCGTCGGATGAGATGTAGCGATGATGTAAATGTTGTGTGCGTATGTTTGTTGGGAGGGGAGGTTGATGTTTGCAGTTGTTGCAATGATGTTGTAAAGATCAAGATGAGATTGAAGTTGATGTGGATTGGCGATGATGATTATACCAGTCCTGTCCTGACAAGGATTCAACACATTATTATTGTTGTTGGAAGGACTCAACCACACACTGCAGCTTGATTCGAAAACGACTGCCGTTCTTCGCAGCCTATAAAAATAGAGAAATAAAAGAATGCATAAAGAGTTCCTTTATAAGTATCTACAAGTATCTATGTACATAAGTACGTATAGATTTAAGTATATAATTGGCTCACAGAATACTTGGTAAGGTAAAAAAGAATATGTAAGCGTTATCTGTATGCAAAGTTGGACTCATTCAAATCTGCGGGTCGCAAGAAATATTAATATGGAAATATAAGCCCCCCAAAACTGCCATTATTGCATCGGCCTGGCATGCTTGGTAGCCAACCTCTGCCTGACCCGACCGAATCGCGCAGAAAACAAAGAAAACCCCTCGCCTCATTTGGTTGTTCGCGCTCTGAAAATTAATTCTGTTGGCCCAGTCGACGTTGTCTACCATAAATAAAGGACCTACCACTTACCCCGTCTACTTCAAAGGAACTACAATTATTCAAATCAAATCAAGCATCATGTCGGGACAAGCTACGAGTTCCAATTTTACAGCTTCCACTGGCGTCTCATCTTCTACCGCTGGCCCCTCCGCTGCTGCTGCAGGTAGTGGTTCATCTACCTATAAATCCCGACAATACACCCATCTTCAGAGTCAACTAGCACAGCTTCAAGCAAACCTTTCCGACATGGAAGAACTTCTTAGGATGACTGCCACACAGGCTGAAAATATCAAAATTCTAGGAGGCCTTCAGGGTGGCTTATTCATGGGAGCCACGAAAGTTTTTGAGGATGGAGAGAATCAACGAAGAGGTCCCGATAGCCAATAAACCAACACTCTGTTCCCCGCGGAACCCTTATCAGTGTCTTTTCTGTTTTACGCATTCACGATATAGGCCAGAAGGATACAGGGCAAAATAATGTTTCCGTCTCAATTTTTTCTTCAGCCGCTTCTTCCTCTTCCTCCTTTTTAATTTTTTCTCTATATGTTCCTCTACGACGAGTAATTTGAATCCTCCCACTTAAGTTGACTCCATTGGCAACTAAGTAGTTGGTGGAGTTGATCTTGCCAATTTCTCAAACAATGTCTTCGCGTTTTCCAAGCTTCCACCTTATCATCTACATCTATACAACGGGTTTATATCAACCTTAACATTTACGTCTCGCGCGACCAACCACGGGTAATCGGTTAATTCGCTCTTGGCCACCCTATTCCCTATAGCTATATCATTTTACCTCCGCGAATACTTAGTTGTATTAAACGCTTCCTTTCGAGATTTACAATGGGCGAGCAGCTCCTGCTCTCATTAGCCTCGTGGCCAGAACCGAATCCTGTCGCAACTTCCCTCTCATCGCTGATTCCCCGAATACAAAATGAACGCGGCCAATTCAAAAATGTCACCGAAGAAGGGCTTATGGAGGAAATATCCGCCGCTGAAAAGCAACAAACTCAGGATGATGATGGCAACGAAGCTAGCAAAGACGATGACCAGATCAATGCCCCGGTCGCGGATGAACAACAACCAAATCAACGAGATGCATTAGCTCTGAAGCGACAAGAGCTTATCAAGCTGGTCGAGTGAGATCACCTCCTTTGCTGGAACCATGCGTTAGTCTTCTCCATCGAAGGCTTCATTCCCTTACTGCCGTTTGGCTGTTGTCCTCATAGAGGTTGCGCTAATCACGGAACCGTGTTACAACAGACAATCGCAGTTTGAAGCTATGTACGCTTTAGATTTTGTATCACTACTCCTTTCAAATGTTCGCCCTAGCCATGCCGAACTTTCAATGTCGAGGCACTTGAAAGATAATGTCCCAAGTGGCACCCTTGCGGGAGAGCGAATTCGACAAAAAGAGCTACCAGCGTCAGAGAAGACTGATACTGTAAATACCATCAAAGGCTGGAGATCCGAAGCGCTAGAACAATCCGCCGCCTCCCTTCTTGCCGCTGCGTCTCGGCTTAACCAGGAATCTACCCGAGAGGAATCTTATTGGGAAGAGGTGCTGGATGTTAAGGCAGAAGGATGGGCCCTGTGTAGGGTCCCGAGGGAGCCTAACAGTCTAGGTGTCAGGTTTGGTTTCTCGGAAGGTAAGCAGCTCGTTCATTGTACTTGAAAAAACGTCCCATGTCTAATGAATAACAGCTGGTGCGGACGAAAAGTATCGAGGCCTTGGGATACTTCGGAAAGGCGCAGATGGGACTATTACCATGCAGGAGCATGGGCATGGCAATACGAGCAGAAATGCTGTCAGAGTGAGAATTATGCGGGAAGGGCGAATAACTGGCACATCAAAGCCTTTCGCAGATGACAGTCAACTATCAAATATCACGAGTATGATTAAGACTGCCCGAAATTACACTTACGAACACGAGCTATTCCTCGAGATAGCTCGGGAGGCTAGAGCATTAGCCAATCTCGGTTTCAGGAACACCGATGAGGCTATAACATTTGAACTGGAGGCCGGCAGCTCAATTATTATTGACATGGTATGTATCAAATATTCTATGGCTTATCACAATAGCAAATGCTCATTACTATTGGCACCAGGTGAGTGGGGTGGACATCGCCTCCGAAACGCCATCGCCGGAAGATGACGATCTCGCGCAAGGGCTTTCCATGGCTCTGCATATTCTTCTCTCTCACGCGCATCGACAGAACCTTAAGCGACGACATCTTCCACCACCTGTCCTAACTCTACGCCCTCCAGTTTCGCCTCCGCTCTACCTCCTTAGACCAATTGCATCACATTTGCGGCACCAAGAAAGCGTGAATGAATTCAAAATGTCAGCGGAGAGTCTCGTCGGCTATGCTACTTCTGCATCCCTAGCTTCGCATATATCTATTGAAAGATGCCATAACTGCCTTTCTAAAGAAATGAGCACAGTTGATGCCGCCGTAGAATCCTTGATCGGGTTCATAGAAACGAAGGCGACAATTTTCTTCCCGGGTAGTTGGAAGATTATTGTCCTAATACAAACCCTGCTTGGCCCATCTATCTTCGGCACTCGATATGTTGTACATACAGCTCATGACGGGAGCTGCGCTACGCTTATGGGCAACAACCTATTTAACTCCCCACCAGAAGTTCAAAGGTATTTGCAGTGGTGCCTAGAGAGGGGTGTTATTAACCATATACGGTATACCGACCAAAATTGGAGCCAGATTGCCATGAGCAACGAGATGACACAGGTTGGGGAACGTAGTCAGTATAAACGCCTACGGGTGGAAGTCGAAAAGGACTATTTCGCAGTTCGTTGGACAGCCGGAGGCAGCCAGGATGAGCAGTATAGATGGGAGGGTAAGAGCGGGATGAAATCGCTCGAGAATATTCTAAAGGCGATTTAAAACATCTTGATCGCCTATATGCTTGTCCTTTAGCGGTGTCGGTAGAGTACTCAATTCAATGAAGGAAACGGTACCCGTTGACCATAAATACTCTTATTATGCACTCAAGAAAATATTAGGCCAACTAGACTGAATATATGATAATAATTACAGAAAACGCCGCGGTTGGTGCCACACCTCAACATCGCAGTTATTTATAAATATACATAAGAAAGAACAACTTCATGCAAAGGTAACACATTTTTAACTTGAATCGCTCTTCTCTTTAGCAAGCCTCTCCCTTTCCATTTCTGCCTCTGCGGCCTTGTAGTATTTCGAGGTATCAACACCGTGCTATGGATGGAAATTATATATTAGCAGAGGTCTTCTGAGAAAGTGGAATGAATCAAATCCTACCTGATCATGATGAGCAAGATTAAACCAAGGCCAAACATAAAACATCAACTGAGAGTAGCGACTGTTTCTTGCCGCAACACCCTGCATATATGGTGTAAGGCTGCTCTCCCCATATAGAGGTTCCTTTCTCTTGACCTTGTCAATCATCTCCCGCATATCCATCTCGACCTCTCTCGAGTTTTCAGTCCAACCCCAAAATCTCACTGTTGAAATACTCCTTAGTTAGAGAGATGCCCAAATCAAGCCAACAGGCTGTTACCCTATTTTGCAGAATGAATAAGAAAACAGCGAGACATACGAGAACTTCTCTGATATGCAATCAAACAGCCGCCAGTGAGGCCTACAACACCGCTCACTCGCACTCCAGACATGACGGCCGTTCTACCGGTATAAGTCGGAGAGCAGTACTCCATGAGGAGGTAAAGAGCGGGAGCAAAAGCGGTTCCTAAACCAATGGCGGCGTAGTCGGACCATCTCATGTACTTAATGACGCGGGCGTAGTATCTATCGGTTGGGGAGGATTGTGGTCGCGGTTAGTCATTATATTGGGGGTAGTAGAATGCATATCGGGTAGGCATACGGGTCATTGTCAATAAGCTGTTATGAGTGAGAAGCAAAAGTTAGCATTGGACCCGATAGCGACAAGTAGGTAGGCGCGGACTTACGGGAAATGGATGATTGATCTTCTTTGGTGGGACTGCCATGTTTGGCAAAAGTCGGGGGAGCCTTTCTCGGGAAGAAAGAAGGTTCGTAGAAGCAGATTTAGAACCCGAGTTTATCGGGAGGATCCAATTGCCCGTTCGTGGCGTTGGTGGACAGGCGAAATCGAAGGCAGTGTTAGAGGTGAGGTTGACAAGCCTGGTGGGATGAAGCCGAATTGGAACAGACGGGATTGGCTACTCTCTTTTGGCGTTGCCCCGTCGTCAATGATGAACCTCCGACTGAAACAAACAACACAAACGGCACTTTAGAGCAACAACGTTTTCTGTGTTGCTTTTGAGCTTTCATTTCAACCTGCACCTAGCTAGCCCCACCACTAACTGACTGCTTACTTGCAGTCGACCTAGCCTAATATAAATTCCAATTCTAATTCACGTATACGCCCTTTAATTGATGCTGCAGGTTATCTCAATAAGTAAGTTATCGTCGGAATCACTTTCGCTCTTTTACTTGCCCATTATCCTAATTTCAATGGTAGCTAACAGGTCAAACAGTTCCATAGCTAGCCCGCGTAGGCTCACATCAAAATGGAGCCTGATATTGCTTCAGCACTTGAGAATTTAACACTCTCACCTGCAGACCAAAAATTCAACATTAATGAAAATCTACACGTCGCAAAACCGAGGCCCCCAATCAAAAAGTCAGAAGGAGAAGTTTTCAAGGAAATCGAAGATGAATTTTTCCTACCTCCAGAGAGCTTCCCATTGGAATGGCTCAACAGGCTACAAGAGTGCGGCATCTCCATCCATCGAATGCTAACCTGAACAAAGGGATGGAATCAAATGTCGTAGTTCAATATCTGACTTGACTTATGTTATTTTAGGCGATGGGAAGAGCCTGCCGACTACTACTCATTATTCTCTCTAGCACCTACCATGTCTAGAACGGTTATTCGATTTACTAGAGAAGGTCTAGAAGGAAGAGTGACAGGATACAAAGAAGTGACTGTACCTGCACAGTCGATAACAGCCAAAAACTCAACATCACTCCTTCGAAAACCTGGCAGCAAAGCCGACTTTGTCCGTGGGAAGGCCGGTTTCTTTCCATTTTCCCCTGGAGGCTTGGACGCTGGGTCCGCAAATGAGAGAGCAGAGGATCTCGAAGCCGCTGAAGCAGCACAGGAAGCTATAATAGGCAAGGATGGGATGCTACAAGTCGCCCCTGGACTACTGAGAGGTCTGAAACTCGACGATCAAGGCGACGGTGCCGATGAAGACGAGGATACCGATGCTTTCCAATTTGGGGATATCCAGCCTGTGCGAAAACACAGAGGTGATGATAAAACGGATCAACCGAAAAAGTCTGCTGCACCAGTATCCGAGCTTGAAGGCATCGATGACCTTTTGCCTGTTGAATTCCCTTTGCTCGCCCCTCGTGGCCAATTGGCGGCATCCTCGATCAAGCCTCGTGGCAAAGAATGGGCTCACATGGTCGATATTAACCAGGATCTCACTAATTTTAGAGAATTAGTGCCAAACATGGCCAGAGAGTGGCCTTTCGAGCTTGATAACTTCCAGAAGGAAGCTGTTTATCATCTAGAAAATGGTGACTCTGTGTTTGTAGCGGCCCATACTTCTGCAGGAAAGACTGTTGTTGCCGAGTATGCTATCGCATTGGCAGCGAAGCATATGACAAAAGCAATTTATACATCTCCAATTAAGGCATTAAGCAACCAAAAGTTCAGAGACTTCAGGGGGATATTCGATGATGTTGGAATTCTGACCGGCGATGTTCAAATCAACCCAGAGGCTAGCTGTCTAATCATGACGACTGAGATCTTACGCAGCATGCTTTATCGCGGAGCGGACCTCATTCGTGATGTGGAGTTTGTCATATTTGACGAAGTTCACTACGTGAATGATATGGAAAGAGGTGTGGTCTGGGAGGAAGTCATTATCATGCTGCCAGATCATGTCAACTTGATCTTGCTCTCTGCAACCGTGCCAAATACCTACGAATTCGCTAGCTGGGTAGGTCGGACGAAGAAGAAGGACATATATGTCATTTCTACCCCCAAGAGGCCAGTTCCGCTAGAACATTTCCTCTGGGCAGGGAAGAAAATGCATAAAATTGTGGATCAGGATAAAAAATTCTTGGAGCCCGGTTGGAAGGAAGCTAACGACGCGATGTCGGGGAAGAAAGAAGAGAAGCCCAAAGACACCCCTCAATCTTCCCGAGGTGGCGGTAACCAGCGAGGCGGCCAAAGGGGAGGACCAAGTCAGCGTGGCCAACGGGGAGGTAGAGGAGGAGCTAACCTTATGCGGGGCGCTGCTGGGGCAGCGTCATTCAACCGTGGCGGCCGAGGCGGGAGGACAACCGCTAATCAAGATAAAAACCTATGGGTACACTTAGTACAACACCTCAAGAAGGAAGAGCTGCTCCCTGCTTGTATCTTCGTATTCTCGAAGAAGCGTTGCGAGGAGAACGCAGATGCTCTCTCAAACCTGGATTATTGCACTGCAAGTGAAAAAAGTGCAATTCATATGATTGTAGAAAAGTCGATAGCAAGGCTACGGGTTGAGGATAGACAGCTGCCTCAGATACGCCGGTTGCGAGAGCTTTTATCCAGAGGCATTGCTGTACACCATGGCGGGCTACTCCCAATTGTGAAGGAAATGGTTGAGATTCTGTTCGCAAAAACCCTGGTCAAGGTGCTTTTCGCCACTGAGACTTTCGCAATGGTATGTATAATGTCTTAAGAGTATGCTTTACCTTGACTTCTATCTTACTATTTTTTTGCTTTATAGGGATTGAACCTCCCAACTCGTACGGTAGTGTTTTCTGGAATTAGGAAACACGATGGTAAATCTTTTAGAGATTTGCTCTCCGGTGAATATATTCAGATGGCAGGGAGAGCAGGTCGTAGGGGTTTGGACAGTTCAGGAACGGTCATAATCGTTGGCAATGGAGATGAAGCACCACCTGCGGGAATTCTAAAGCAGATGATACTTGGAGAGCCTACCAAGCTACAGAGCCAGTTCCGCTTAACCTACAACATGATTCTCAACCTACTTCGAGTCGAAGCACTAAAGATCGAGGAAATGATCAAACGAAGTTTTAGTGAAAACGCCACACAAACATTGCTGCCTGAGCATGAAAAGCTGGTGCTTGCGAATGAGGAAGACCTGAAAAAATTGACCCGAGAGGACTGCGAATATTGCAATACAGATTTGGACATCCTTCATGATGGTTTGATGGAATACAAAAAACTATCTGATGAATTACACGGGTTAGCGTTGAAAAATCCACAGGGGAAGAGATTATTCAGCACTGGAAGAGCGGTTGTCATACAGGAAGAGAAGAACGCTCGAACGATCGGTGTGCTCGTGCGAGACGCAGCTACACTCTCTGCTGGCGATAACCCACTTATTCAAGTTTTAAAGTTAACGGGTAATCAAGAGCAGAAGATACCCAGTGACACTATACCGTTTACCCAGGTTCTAGCGCCTGCTATTCGACCTATAGCTCAAAACCGGAACAAAATTAGGGAAACGGCTGTTCCCCTCCGGGCAATTGAGTATTATTCAAAGACTATCGTTGAGACGCACATTAAAGGGGCCCGATCAGGTAATTCGAAGGTTATCAAACAGTTGACAGATGAACTTCACTCTTTGGGACAGAACTGGGCGGATGATCGATGGGCAGAGCTGGACTGGTCAAAGGTCCGCGACCTACGCTTTCAGGAGGTTCTGGGTGCGAGGAAAGCAGAACTCCAAAAGATAAAGAAGTGCGAGAGTCTCAAGTGCCCAAATCTCATCAGGCATTTCCAAGCCCGACACGAGGAGTACAAGATCAAGGAAGTCATAAACAATCTGAAACAGTTGATATCTGATCAGAATCTTCAGCTATTGCCCGATTACGAGCAGAGAGTCGAAGTCCTGAAGGAATTAAACTTTATCGATGAGACCTCCAGGGTTCAGCTCAAAGGAAGAGTTGCATGCGAGATCAACTCTGCGCACGAACTAGTTTTGACAGAACTCATCTTGGAAAACACATTGGCAGACTTTGAACCGGAGGAGATGGTGGCACTGCTATCTGCATTCGTTTTTCAGGAGAAGACGGATACCGTCCCAGTGGTGCCACCCAAGTTGGAACGAGGCAAAGAAAAGATCATCGAGATTGCAAAGCGGGTGAACATGATGCAGTCAGCCCACCAAGTGATTATGAACCAAGAGACCGATGACTTCGAAAACCGGCCTCGGTTTGGACTTATGGAGGTTGTCTACGAGTGGGCTAAAGGGATGACCTTTGAGCGCATTACAGATCTAACGGACGTCCTTGAAGGCACAATCGTCCGGGTTATCACGAGACTAGATGAGACTTGCAGGGAGGTTCGAAATGCGGCCCGAATTATTGGTGATCCTGCTTTATACCAAAAGGCAGAAAAATGCCAGGAACTGATCAGGAGGGATATTATTTCGTGTGGCTCTTTATATTTCTAGTTTTGACTGCATTCTGGAGTTTGGGCGACTCTACGGTAGCTTTTGGGATGCTCTGGCCTATATATTTACTATACCATTATTTGATCATGAGGAATAAGGCTAAATATTTGCGATCAAGGTATGATCTCGGGCGGTTCCGTCGGTGGAGAATGTTCATTTTAGAACCTATAATAGGATGTGTTTGCAATAATATATATGTACCTAATTCTGCGGTTGTGAATTCGGACCGCAGGGAAAGGGCTTAAATGGGCATCTTTGACTTAATCAATGGAAATGCCAAAGTCTACCCAGGTATGCTTTGTAAAAATGCAGAACATGCTTAATAACCTGCTTTAGGAAGATGAGAAAGGCAGCTAAAGCAATCAAATCATAGGGCAAGCATAAGCTTCTTTACGCCTAGGTGCTATATCAAGAAACTAAGCTAAGGACCATATATACACTTCATATATGTATTCCTGAAGGATAACACCGGAAAATAAACATCCTTGGTCTGGACCCTGGTGTACGCCAATACCAAGCCTTGAAGGGTGCAGTGCAATGAGGCACCCCTGGCTATAAGGGGGGCAATTTATCGATAGCAGCAGATTGAGCAAGATTAAGAGGGTTTGTCCTTCTGGTACCTGGAAAGGCGTGCTAGCAATTTGTATGCAGCACAGACCCCATTTTGACAGTTTCTGCTTGGATCTTCTTCCATTCGTGCGTTACATCCACCTTGGCCTTGTGAGAGATTAGTATTGTACAATAGGCAGAAGGGAAAGATGTTCCTTTCTGAAGAAAAGGAAGACCCTGTCCAGACGATAGAAAAATGCTTAGATGCTTAGCTTCTACTAAGCATTAGAGAATGGGTCCGGTTGAAGCAACGTGGGGTATATGTACTGGCCGGGTACGGGTGCTCTCTTCACATCTCACACTCTGACATGTAATAAATCCACATACTATAAGCTATGCAGTATACAGTATGCAGTACATACTCATACTAGTAACACCCCCACTAACCCAACTTAGCCCAGCCAGCCAGCTAAACTAAAAAAGTGACTCGGACCAACTAAAAGAAAAAAAAAACTCGCCTGTCTGTCTGTCTGTCTGTCTGACTGCTGCTGCTTCTGCTTGTACTCGGAATTCACAGCAGCTCCACTCCAACAAGGTCGAGAAAAAAAAAAAAAAAAAA
>LDUD01000035.1:450865-475268 GCA_012184295.1 Dactylella cylindrospora
CTGCTGCTCCTGCTCCTGCTTTTGCTGCATTGCTACCACCAAAAATCCTACCACCAACCACCACCTCAATCTACCAGCTTGCTTTCTTGCTTGCTTTGAGCAGCAGTATCCTTTGTACCAGTTGTTATTCTATAGTCTTACTACCATCCAATCCCTCGACTTTTCTCCAGGATATAATTTTCCGAACATTAAATATTTTTTTCCTTTGTACCCTATAGAGGTCGCATGAAACATCGTGCCTGCATCCTCCGAAGACAAGACCAACGATGGATTCAGCGGCATTGAGAGGATGCATTCTCTCCACCTTTGTCAATACCCCAGGGATTCGCCTAAATGCTGAACAACAGCTCAAACAGGTATGTTCCCGCCGGTATCGTGCTTTCTTTCCCTGTCTCAAGCTTGCTTGCCATCCCGCCCTTTCAATCGATCCCATGTAACATTCATGCTAACGGTTGGACCCCATCTCGTTTCTTTTCTTTGTCCTGCACTGAGAAATAGGCTGAGCAAGCACCCGGATTCATTGGTGCTTTACTTGACATCGTCGATACCGACCCTGACTTGAACATTCGCCTTTCTGGTAAGGTTCCAGAAAATCTCTTTTGAATTCTCCAAGGCTGTCCAACCCTAGAGGGCGGAACCTGTGAGCTGCCGATCCTAATGGCGAGAAACATCTTCTGACGTGAACCTCCTACAGCTGTGCTCTATGTTAAAAATAAAGTCTTGCGATCATGGGAGACGATACCCGACTCGAAGGCCTACCCGATCCCCGAGGACGAGAAACCGACTTTCCGAGAACGGCTAATCCCAACGCTGACACGGGCAAACAACAAGATACGCCAGCAGATGCTCCCAATGATGGGCAAGATCCTCCACTACGACTTTCCTGAGAAATGGCCCTCATACATGCCAAGCACCGTGGAGCTACTGCAGCAGAACGATGCCAACGCTGTTTTCTCCGGCCTACAATGTCTCCTAGCTATCTGCAGAGTTTATAGGTTGAAGAGTGCCGCGGATAAGAGAGAGGAGCTTGAGGGCGTTATCCAGGTCACATTTCCATTGATCTTAAGGATTGGTGGTTCACTGGTGGAGCGAGATGACAACGAATCGGGTGAGATGCTGAGGTTGATATTCAAGACCTACAAGCACGCCATTTACGTAGGTTTAACGCACCGCTTTTCATGAGTATGCAATTTGTTGGTAGGGAATTACGGCTGACGAGGTATAAACTTAGTATGAGCTTCTGGCGACCTTGAGACAACATGATAACATTGTTGGGTGGGCGACATTGTTTATCAAAGTCGTCAGCAAAACCCCTCCCCCGGACTCGCTACCGGAAGACATTGACGAGAGGGAAATGCACCCCTGGTGGAAAGCTAAGAAGTGGGCATATTCCAACCTTAATAGGCTCTTTGTTCGGTACGAAACCCCCAAACTTAACCCTGCATAAGATTAAAGGGACTGAGAAAAGCTAGATACGGAAACCCCCAAAGCTTGAATAAATCCGCAACAGCTGAATACGAGCAATTCGCGAACGGTTTCATTGAGAGCTTTGTCCCCGAGATTGTTAAGGCCTATCTCGGTCAGATCGACCTTTGGGCCCAGAAGAAGACATGGTTAAGCCGGAATTGCCTGTCATTCACGTTGAGCTTTCTAGAGGAATGGTAGGACCACCTAAGCTCATTTGCATGGGACGTGCGCCTCAGGTTACGCAAGCTAACTAGCTCACCGTAGCATCAAGCCGAAGAACACATGGCAGCTCCTTAAGCCCCATGTCGATATCCTTGTGTCCCATGTTTTGTTCCCACTCCTATGCCAGACCGCGGACGACCTCGAAATGTTCGATATAGAGCCCGTCGAATACATCCATAGAAAACTCAGTAGGTTCAGTGTTCACGTATCCTAGCCACTGCCACGTACTAATCGTGGAATAGACTTCTACGAAGACATCTCAGCCCCAGACGTTGCTGCAACCAATTTCCTGGTAACTCTTACGAAGAGCAGGAAATCAACGGTTTTCAACGTGCTCAACTACGTCAACGAAATTGTCAACAAGTACGTATTTTGGTAACGGGTTGCTAGAAGTGCGCTAAAACGTCCTATTTTTCAGATACGAGCAATCCGCAGATGGAGACAAGAATCCGCAGGAAAAGGAAGGCGCATTGCGAATGATTGGATCTCTATCATCTATACTTCTTGGAAAGAAGAGTCCCATTGCGGACAAGATAGAGTACTTCTTCGTACGCCACGTTTTCCCAGAATTCCAAAGTCAGCATCCGTTCCTGCGGGCACGCGCCTGTGATGTTGTTGATAAATTTAGCGATTTGGATTTCCAAGACCAGAACGTACGTGCATGGTGATTTGAGAACACCGTATCGACGAATGCTGACAGTGCATAGAATATTGTTCTAATATACCAGAGCATAATTACATGTCTCAATGACCAAAAACTTCCTGTCAGAGTCGAAGCCGCCCTGGCACTCTCGCCGCTTATCCGGCACGAATATGTCAGAGCCCAGATGCAAGGCACAATTGTTCAGATCATGCAGCAGCTGCTCACCCTCACCAATGAGGTCGACCTTGACTCGCTGGCCAATGTCATGGAAGAGCTTGTTGAAAGCTTCGCAACACAACTCACACCTTTCGCAGTTGACCTGACGAAGAGCCTCCGCGATACCTATCTCCGGATAGTGTCTGAAGTTTTGGATAAGAATGCCGCAGATGATGACTCGTATAACGAGTTGATTGATGATAAGAGCATCACAGCCCTCGGTATCCTTCAGACAATAGGCACTTTGATTTTGACACTAGAGACGTCTCCCGATATCCTCCTCCACCTAGAGACAATCCTAGAACCAGTTATTAAAATCACGCTTGAAAACAAGCTTTATGGTGAGACTATGCTCCTCAACGCCCTGCTTTCTGCGGAGAGTATTACTAACCATTGAGATAATGTAGATCTTTATAACGAGGTCTTCGAAATCATAGATAGTTGTACATTCTCCGCAAAGGCTATTTCGCCTACCATGTGGATGGTGTTTGGGTTGATTCATTCGACTTTCAAGGATAAGGCCGAGTTTTATGTCGAAGAGATGCTCCCTGCACTAGATAACTATGTTTCTTATGGAGCGGAGGTTATGAAACAAAACCCAGCATATCTGGAGGCAATATTCGACATCATCCAGACCATTTTCGTGCACGAAAAACTAGGAGCGATGGACAGAATTTGCGGTTGCAAGTTGGCAGAGGCGGTTTTACTGAACCTAAGAGGGAATGCGGATCAGTATCTCCAGCGGTTGATCGAACTGCCAATGCTATGCTTAACGGCGGAGAACGATATCAAAGTCAAGGCGTACAGAGTCCATCTTATGGAGATGGTCATCAACTGCATCTACTACAACCCCGCCACGACTCTACAAATTCTCGAAACACATGGCTGGACTAGCAAATTCTTTACGCTTTGGTTCTCGAATATCGAACACTTTAACCGAGTGCATGACAAGAAACTATCCATTGTTGCGATTATTGCCCTGTTGGGCCTTACTCCGGAGCAGATACCGGCTAGCATCCAACCGTACTGGAGTAGGCTGTTGCAAGGACTTGTCAAATTGTTCCAAACACTCCCCGTCGCTATGAAGGGTACGTATGCTGTTGAGCTTTTCACTCGAAAATGTTACTTACTGACTATGTGTTGGTTTAGCTCGTGAGGAGGCGCAGAAAGAGGAACTATACGACGAGGGTTACCCGTCCGATAGTGATAATGAATGGGATGGCGAGACTGGGGAATGGGAAGAAAACGAGACCGGTGAAGATAAGGATGTTCACGACGAAGAAAGTGCAGCCTATATGGAATTTTTGAGTCAAGAGGTGAGAAAACCAACCAATACATTTATATACCCCCTGGAAGTTACATTATCTAACATTGTACAAAGGCCCAACGATTCAACTCCCAATCCTATGGTGTAGAAGATGACGAAGAACTAGAGGAAGAATCTCTTCTCGAGACACCGCTTGACAATATTGAGCCGTATCAAGTTTTCCGGGACGCTTTTATTAGTATGTTTATCCTCCCTCTTAACATTTATTGGACGATAGTATTAACTTTTACGAAAAAGATCTGAAGAGCGTTCAACCGCAGATGTATGACAGCTTAATAGGTATCCTATCGGCCGATGAGAAGAACGTCCTGCAAGGGGTTGTTAAACAAGCCGATGATATTCAGGCCGCTATGGAAACCGCTGGCAAGGCGGCGTAGGTGTAGATTGGAGATGCTGTCCCATGTTTTTATTTCACTTTATCACCTTCAGGAGTCTCTGTGTCTTTTTAGTTTTATTCTACCATTGCTGGAAAAGTTGCGATGTATGACATTGAATGGAAGGAATATAAATTCCTCTAGGAACTACCAAAGCGATGCCGGTTCCTTTGATTTTTACTATGGTTAATTCTTATAAAGAACTTGATGGCGTGCGGGAAGGCGGTGTTCTTATAGCTGCACTAGAAGGTATAGCTCATCAGGTTTGGACGGCCGAATCTTGGAATATGATTAAAAGGATAGAATTCATGTATCTAAGTAAATATATCGACCAAGGGTGCACTTCCCCAGTCATGTTGCAACTAAAAAAAAAGTATGTCGCTATTATTTAGCTGACATTAGAGTAAGTCCTTTTCTGGGACATTTCAAAGCTATATCACAAATTCTCCCAATTCCCAGGTATCACGAACTATGATATTAAAATGTTCTCTCATCTCACAACTTACTTTCTTGCCATCAAGCCCGAGCCTCCCCACAGGCTTCGCCTGGCTCTGGGCTGACATGTATATATCTGTGTCGTTTGGTCTGTCGACGTTTGGACCCACGCTGGACGGTCAACCCGGGGTTTTCCGACGATGCGCCGTTTTCAACCTCTGCGGGCTCCTCACCTAATACGCCTTGCTTGCGCTTCCTTCCTCGAGCTTTTGTTCGTTGGGGATTGGTGTCGGCGGAAGCGGCAACGGGGTTTGGAGAGGGCGAGGTTTCTATATCCGACTTTGGGATCGGTGGTTCCGTTTGCACGTCCTTCTCGGCGGTTTGATCGGCTGAAGCCGACCTTGTACGGCTCTGGTCTGCGGCCTACGCACTTCCAGAGGCGTGCGCCTGGTCATACTTTGCCCGGGCGCTGCCGAATAGTTCTTCCTGTTGTCGTAAAAGCTCCTCGGCGCTTAGGCCGGAGGCTTCGAACTTTGTCTGCTTCTTCTCACGGGTCTAGATGGTAGCGGGGAGGTTAGCCGGTCGATTCGTCAGGAGTATGGTATAATATGATATATTGGTTGGTGTTTGCACTGGGGGGATACATACCACTTTTTGTGTTTCCTTATGCTCCTGCGCGGTTTCTTGGACATCTTCAACGTATTCGTTGAATCCGAGATCGTTTAGGGCTTTGACCACGTGTTCCGATGCTATCGTCTTCTTTGCTTCCTTTTCTGCTATTTCGTTGGCCTCCGAGGAGATGAGTGTGATGAACTCAACGCAGCACTCGATTAGGAGGTCCCTTGCGTCTTTGGCAAAGGTTAGCTCCGTGGGGAGAATTTCTGAGATTATCTTTTGGACGGTGGCTTTTGGGAGAGAGAGGTCATCTGGATGTGGCGGTTTTGTTAGTATGAGTGCGACCTCTTGCCTGGGGAGCTAAAGGCGGAATTGTGCTTACCAGACCCGCCGAATTCTCTGTCTGACATGTTTATTGTGAATGAGAGTTAAGGGTGACTGTTTGTGAGTATTTGTATTAAGATAGCGCTTATGGGTAAATATTTGTCGCTGCTGATGGGAAGCTGAAGATGTCGATGTTGATTTTTGGAGGGTGCGAAAGCCGAGCAACAGATTGTGGGTGATGGCGCGGGCAGTCGGGCAGTCCTTATATATTGCCTCCTCTGCCTTTTTCGTTGTCCGGCCCTTTGTTGTTTCATCCCAACTCTCTTTTTCTATTTCCTTGTTTCCTCCCCACCATCACGTACCTGAATCCTTTGACCCTTCCCAATGCGCATATCCGGAACCTCGTGCCCCCATCCCGCAATTATATCGGAGACTAGGTGAACTAAAAGGAGAACAATACTCTCGGGGATATTGAAACAGCTAAAGGGAAAAGCTAGAGCTTGTCAATCAAAATGGTCAAATCATCGGCCACCCCGCGACTCTCAAACGTTATTGTTCTTGACAATGGGGCATCCACCATCAAAGCTGGCTTCGCTACCAGAAATACGGACCTCACCGACTGCATAACAGTTCCAAATTGTATCGCCAGGAGTCGCGATCGGAGATTATACGTGGGAAAACAGCTGGAGTCCTGTAAAGACTTTGGTTCCATAGCGTTTCGTCAACCCGTCGAAAAGGTGCATACCACGTTTATTGCCCCCAATCACCCTTGGAGCTTTCCTCTCTAACCAAACCTATCGACAACAGCTGGCTGACGGCAACATCTACGACCCGTGGACCTTCCTCCGTTCGTAACAGGGTTATATAGTGAACTGGGAATCCGAAAAAGAAATATGGGATAGAATACTCCTGGACGACGAGTCTCCTCTCAAGGTATTTATAGCTCCGCGGATTCGCGATTGCGTCCCTAATCAGTTAGCCATGGTTGACTAACTTTTTTGAATCTTGTCGCGATAGTGCGATGCGAAATCGACTACTCTTATTCTCACCGAAGCTCCTAATGCCCCGACACCTTTACAAACCAATGTCGACCAAATGGTATTCGAGGAATATGAGTTTGGGGCGTACTACAGGTGCCCTGCGTCGTATGTCGCCTGATGTTTCATATCTGTCCTACGTCCGCGTATGCGATTGTCAGGAACGTGGCTAACCGACAGGAATTGGCTTCGATAGGCAGCTAATAGCTTGGAACGACATTGGCCAACTCTTCAACCCAGGAGCACCACCTCAGCATAATGCCGCCGAGTGCGTTCTCGTTGTTGACTCCGGATATAGCTTTACGCACGTCATGCCCATTATCAATGGGAAACCATATCAGTCCGCTGTCCGGCGCATCGATGTTGGAGGCAAAGTTCTCACAAACTACCTCAAAGAAACGTTTTCGATACGGCAACTCAACATGATGGATGAAACATATATCGTAAACGAGATAAAGGAGAGCTGTTGCTTCGTTTCGCCCGATCCGAAACGAGACTTGGATATTTGCAAGCGGGTAACGAAGAACGATATTGTGAAAGAATATGTGCTACCGGACTACAAATCACTCTATAAGGGAGTCCTGAGGGACAAGTCGGAAAGGAACCATGTTGGGAAGGATACAGAGCAAACTCTAATCGTCGGAAACGAGAGGTTCATGGTTCCAGAATTGCTATTCTACCCTGGTGATGTTGGATACAAGCAATCTGGTATCCCAGAGGTTATAATGACGGCTGTAAATGCGGTGCCCGAAGAGTACCGACCATTGCTCCTGGCGAATATAGTACTATTTGGCGGCAATACGCTCCTGAAGGGTTTCAAGGAAAGATTGTAAGACTCAACGCGTTCTCTTTTAACATTACAGTATAGCGAGCAATCCGTACTAACAAGCGATCGTTTTAGGGAGGCTGAATTAAGGCCGATGGCCCCAGAGAATTTTATTATCAGAATTGGCGTACCTGATGAGTGAGTATCTAAGCCTTACAAGTTGTCATAGTTTTTATTCCAGTGACTAACAGGCTTTGAATAGTCCAATCAAGTACGCTTGGCAAGGCGGTGTAGCTCTTGGGAACAATAAGACAGCTCTCGAGCAACACCGTATCACAAGGGCCGACTATTTGGAGCATGGTAGTGCCTGGCTGGCCAAAAAGATGGTTGGGCAATCAGCCAGCGGAATTCAGGCTTTGAGTGGTAGCGCAACCACGTCGTCAGCTCATAAGAGGAGACGAAGCTCGCCTGGATAAGCCACCAAGCCAATGAGAGCTAAGAGTTAATAATGAACTTCATCATTAGTCACCATATTTACGCTTTATCGGGAATTATGGTCCTTGAATGAGTTTAAATCTTGAATTCAAGTTGGCGCATGGCGGGATACTGACCCCCAATCAGGTGGACAGAAAACTGGGACTCTCAATCTATCGTGACTGAATATCTCAAAGTTAGTCAAGAGAGCGTTCCATAGATCCCGACAGCGTACGGTATGGAACAGGGTTCCCCACAACTGCACGATCCTTTACTTAAGATCTATCTGCAGAATAGACTAGGGAGGAATCATCTAATCTAGAAATGAGGCATGAACTGTTATTGGGGTCCTATAGGTACATTAGTGACTCTTAGAATTCGGGTCGCCTCGAGAAATCAAACTTTCTTAGTAGTGGTACATATCCGAGTGCATATTTCCTCAAGTACGCTGTTTTTTTTTAAATAATTTTGTTTTGATCTGATGTAGCTCCACAGATCTCTACCACATGTATTCGGCCCAAGCCGGCCAAGCGTAGCCAGCCCACATCGCTTACAGGATGGGCAGCGCGAAAATCTGGGCGGGAGCGGGCTGCGGGGCATCCCGTGACAATCAAAATGGCGGGGCGAAACAAAGATTAGGCCTGCCCCGCTTCCCAAAAATGTTTAAAAACTCCTAAAGTACTTGCCTTCTCGCCTAAACAAACCTGCCTTGACAAAGCCTCGTACATGGGAAAAGGGAGGTATAAGATGTAGCATAGTATAGGTAAGCCGTTTGTTTCGAGTGGCAGCTAGCTGCTGGGTGGTCAATAGTTCAGACGGGGTTTAGAGTTTTTTTTTTCCTTTCGGAGCCCGCCTGGGACAAGTAGCAAACATATATGCTACCCCCAAATTGGGCTTAAAACCGTTGCATCTGGGCTGGTTGCTGTCGTCTTATCGCGCGATGTGGGTGCGATCCCCATCTACCGCAAAATGCAAACCCACCTGCCAATTTTGAGTCAGTCGCGGATGTAGCAGGTCTAAACTTGAATGACAAGACCCCGAAAGGAAAAAAAAAAGTTTTTACAGGTCACTGGAAACTAAAGAAAAAAAATTGTATATGCACTCTTGAGTAAATATAATTTTTGCACTTTCCCACTCGACGAATCGAAGTTATAGATACTTTCTTTCTTTGGATACGTTGTCAAGATATTCCCGTTCATTCGTTTAACTTTTAACGTTACCCCCCGCGGCGAAGATCTTAAGATCCACCACCTGTGCGGTCAGTTCGGTTCTGGCGATTTACCTTAATTTTGGGGTGCAGGTGTGCAGTGTATGTATATATCCGCGTGCCCACGCAGAGCAATCTACATCCTTTAAATCTTCGTCCATCTCTCCCTTTAAAGATAACATTTGCAAAAAATTTTACATTCTCCTTCTCTATTCCCTCCCAGCTCGGTTCATATTATATAGAACTAACAAATTTTTCCCATTTTTTCTTTCTCAGACAATATCCCAGAAGACTTTTCTCTCATATATCCATATTAAACGACATTTTCCGTCCATACAAACTTACTTCACCGCCAAAATGGTCGAACGAGTCTACGTTACATACAACGACGTCCACAAGCTCTGCAGAGAATCCGCTGAAAAGATCCTGACGGACTTCAAGCCGGAGCTCATCATTGCCATTGGAGGTGGTGGATACATCCCAGCGAGAATCTTAAGGTTTGAAATCTACTCCAAAAAATTTTCTGCATGGATGCAGAGAAAGCCCCCCCGCGTATGAGTAATAGCTAGGTATAGCTAACCCGGACAATGCGCCCGTGCAACCAATAGATCCTTCTTGAAGCAACCCAATGGAAAGAACATCTCGATCCAAGCTATCGGTACGGTTACCACCCCGCTTCAACTTCTGCACCGTTACACTCCAAAAGGAAAAGAAAAAGGGGAATTATAGATTTTATTCTTCCAACGCATGGCTTGCCCTGAAGTAGTTTGCTTTTTTGGTATAGCATGTTTGGGAGTGTAAAAACGGTTTCTGCGCGTTGAAAGGAGGGGGAGGGGTATATTGATGCGACGCAAGGGTTGCTAATGCAGGTGCTGTGCGACATACAGGTCTTTCGTTGTACGAAAACTTGGGAGCTGAGGGTCCGGAAGAAGCACCCGGAACTGAAGTTGTCAGATTGCAGTGGCTCGATGTGAGTATTTTATTCACCTGTTTCAGCGATTGGGCTCGCAGGTAAATTTCTTGGGTTCAGAAAATTTCAAAGTTTGCTAACTGTTTGGTTCCGAATGCTATAGTTCAGGTACAAACATTTCGCATAGCATAATCTTCGCAATTCGATAGCTAACCCTTCCCACAGTTCCGAGGCAATCAGTCACCTAATTGGCAAGAATATTCTCATTGTCGACGGTATAGCCACCGATATTCTATTTGATAAAATTTTAAAAAAAAGTTACAACGAATTAATCCTGACACATTTTGAACCACAGAGGTTGACGATACCCGGACAACCCTGCAGTACGCAGTCCAAGAACTCCAAAAGGACGTCAAAGAGCAAACCGAAAAACTTGGTTCCTCCGAGAAGACCAACTTTAGCATATTCGTCCTTCACGTGAGTCCAAATACTTACTATACCAGCCGATCCCTTGGGCGTTCTATATACTCCGAACAGCTTGCTAATAACGATTCGACACATTTCAGAACAAGGACAAGGAAAAGCGTGGAATTTTGCCCCAGGAGATTGTCGAATCGGGATATTTGGCCGCAAAAACTACTAAGGATGTCTGGATTTGCTACCCGTGGGAGGCGACAGATATTGAAGAACATGACAAGCTTGCCTCGGAGCAGAGAGCGAGGGGTGTCACCATATAAGCTACGAAGATGCGGCAGTCCGTTCGTAGTCGGCGAGTGGTTCCGGGAAGGAGTATTGATTTCCTTTTTTTTTTTACATTTACACGGGAACTTATAGAATTTCGAAGAATCTTCGAATGCTAGTCGTGGTATTATAGTAACAATAGAATATATTGAGTACAGATATACTACCAACACCGCAGCGACACCAAATTTATAAGGGGAGAACCGAGAAGAAGTAGTGAGAATAAGAACCTCAAAGTAAAAAAATGGTGCTCAGATGCCATGCTAAAAGAAAAAGAAGGGCGAAAGTGGTATCCCATAGATCCAAGCGAAACGAAGCTTTAAGAAATCATAATCATATGACGATATCAGCGTACAAAGAAAGTCTATGCAATGACGCTAGGAGGGTGCTTGATGTATGCTGGACCGAATGCAGAATGTAAAACCGAAAATATAAGAACCACAATCGCGCAGAATATACGAAAGTAAATGAAAGAAAAAAGATGACATCAAAAAAGGATCATATCTCATACAAAGCACCATATACCGTGTGCTTACCCGAATCCCAGCTAATCTGTCGAGCTATAAAACCGCCGAACCCTGAAGAAACGAGAGAAAAAAAAAAAAGATAAAATGAACAAATTCAGCAATAACATCCACCGCCTTTACTCTCCTCCCCACCGGTCGTTGTCTGATCAATCGAAATTTCGTTTTCACTTCTGATTCCATCGTCGTATTCGCCGGTGATGCCGTACAGTCTTTCGCGCTCTATATCAGCCCTTCTTTCGATCAGCTTTCTCGCGATAACCTGGAACAGCTCGTCGACGCCGGAGTCTTCGCGTGCGGAAACTTCGTGGCAGCAGTCAATTCCGACCCATGATTCGTCGCTGTCGCAGAGGTGTTCGCCGGCGTAGGAGAGGCAGCGCTCGAACGGGACTTGTCGTTTGGATGGGTCGTCTTGGACCAGGTCCTAGGAGGAGATTAAGATTTTTGGAAGGTCAGGGGAAGGGGAGTTGGTGGGAGTCGGCGATCTTACGGTTTTGGTGCCGACTATGTGTATGATAATGTTATTTCTCAGGTTCTTCTTTAGCTCTTGCAGCCTGTTCGAGCGGGTTAGATCAGGTTGCATTGGAAATTTAGGTCACAGTGAAGGGGGTATATATACCAGGAGTGAACAGCTAGGAAGGAAGCCTGCGGATTGCACAGAATAGTATCTTAGTAGCTAACCTACATGGCCTCGGTGTCATTAATCCAGACCATGCATACCTCGTTCGTTACCTATGAAGAGAAGTCAAGCCCATTAGGTTCTACTTTGGAGGAACAATGCGGGGCGGTTACGAGGCTCACATCGTAGCATATTACACCGCAGTTAGCGGATCTGTAATATAGCTTTGATATCGATCTAAATCTTTCCTGGCCTGCGGTATCCTAAACATCAGAGGCGGCGAACCACACCGTCAGCTTCGTTTCTCAATCTAATTCGGCCACTGACAGATAGAGTCCGAGCCATATATTGACGCAATCTCCTGCGTCGGAGGGTCAAAGTCTCACCCAAATCTATGCATTAAAAACCCTTTTGTAAGTATATGAATACGAGACGTTCTCACAGTACCAAAATCTCTCTCACCTGTAATCTCACAACGGTGTCATCGACAACGACCTTTTTGGCCAAGAACGACGCCCCTATCGTCGATGGTGCTGCATGGTTCGCGTCCGAGGACAAAGGGGACGGCAAGTTAGCTCCATGAAGCTCGGGTTGAAGCTTTCCGCGAGCTCGAAATGCATAAAAGAATATTTTGGCATTTGGGCTAGGTATGATTATAGAAAGCTAACCTAACGGGTCGAATGTGCCCTGGACATATCTGGTGAGGAGACTGGTTTTTCCTGTAATGGGGCTGGTGTTAGCACGTCTCCGAGAGGGTTGATAGTATAATTCTATAATTTGCTGGTTCAACTTTTTATATTGGACAAGTACTATTGCGAGGCAGAGAAAACAAGTGGACATAATTTTATAAATACAACAAAACTCCTAAAATTTTTAACAAGGAGAAATCGGCGATGCCTGTAAAGCAGTATCACGATATAATAAAAATAAAAAGAAAAAATCAAGACAGAGGTTGTGGTTGTGCTTGCCTACTCCCTGTGATCCGAGAATCACAACTTTGTATTCGTGGTTCATGGCCGGCGCAAAAAGTACTTGCACGCGGGTACGTGCGCTCCCAGCGGACTGCTGTAAGATTTTCGACCAGTCAGCTGGAGTTGTGTAGCGATGGTTCGATTCGATTCGACGGGTCAGCTTGATAGGCTGGGATGGAGGTTTATAGACAAACTCCGGGGTGTTTTTCTTTTCTGGACCCCGCTGCCTCTTTTTTGTTCTTCTATGATACAAACGAGAAGAAGAAAAAAATTATTCGAGTAATTCTTGGGGGAGATGGCGAACTAAATATATCTCTCCCTTTGGGGACGGCAGGGTGAGAGAGATTGTAACTCGAGATATCTTGGAGAGGAGTCAAGAGAGAATGGAAAAAGAAAATAAAAGAAAAGAAAAATGGCAAGCTAGCTGCTGAAGATGTTTCGGTCGCAGGTCAGTTAGGCGCCCTTTTTCCTAATTTCTTTTTAAGGGATATCACTGAACAGAAGATATTTTTCCGTCCAAGCTTTGTGATATCAGTCTTTTTTTTTTTTAGTCTTCTAATTCTGCTAGGGAAATGTACCATAAGCCCATACGTACGGCAAAGACGATACTCCCTCGCTTCTACGCAGCCATATAATACGGGAGTGGCATTCGGCTGGAGTTGGTTAGGAAGGCCCAAGTGCTAATTGCGCTATTAGCGAGGCCGGTTTGTTGGGTAGAATTGATCAAGGTGGAGAAGCGGGAAGAAACGTAAAATCTAGAAAAAATTGATCCTAGAAAAAAGGATGATGATGTGAAGCAAAGTGGGAAGAGCGAATGATGCACTGATATAAGGGAAAAAACAAGTTGGAATCTAGCTGGCAGCGTGTCGGGGTATCGTGGCAAGATGTATATATACTGCACGTACGTACGTCTCTCTCGCAGCGCTTTGTCTATAACACCAACAGGGCCGGACATCATTTGTGGCTGGAGTGATGCTCTATCTAACGGCTAGTGGATATCGCCTGGCAGTTGAGATGCACGGATGCATGACCTGCTTCAGCAGTATGCACTTACTCGTTCAAGCTTATACCTTGAAAAAAAGAACCAAAGAAAAAAAGAAAGCTAGATAGAAAGAGACCTAGCTAACCTGGCAGTAACATGAAACAGAATATTGACCTACTGAAAGGCTAGCCGGCATCATTGTATCATTTCAAAGTTAGCTACACCAAAAGAGTCTTCTACGATATCGCGTTACCTTGCTTGCGCAATAACAAAAATATACAAAACCAAGAGTGCCTGCTTGCTTGGACCCTTTTTATGTCACCAAGCAGGAAGATACACCTAATCTTGCTTGAGCTTGTCACATATTCTCTCTGCCCATTCGCCCATCTCGCATAAACTTGACAAGGGCATAGAAAAAAGATCAGACGACTAGCAAATCAAACTGGCTGACCAGCTGGGCCCGCTGGGTACGGTCCGGATACATGCCAATCTCGCTCGGCTAACCACAACTGGCAAAGGCTAGGTGGGGTTTTTGCTGGCAAGATAAGCAGACACCCCAAGGTAGCATTCCTTTGAAGAAGAACCCACAAGAATATATATAAAACCCCATGCAAGTTTTTTGTTTTACTTGGTGAGATTCCTCATGGCGTTTAGGAATGGGAGCTCTGAGGTTTCAGGAATTCGAACAGCCGAAAAAAATGGGGTAAATATGGGATATGCATATATATGTAATTGTACCCGTGGGCACAAGGCATGTGTACCTGATGCCATGCAATGTGAGTGTTCCCGTATGTGATATCTCAAATACGAAACGATCGATGGCCACACCAAGTATTTCAGAGCATCTTGCAAGCCCTAGTTTTTTTAGGTATATAAATAGATTTTCTATAGCTCAATCCCTTATAATGGTAAAATGTAAATGAACTATACCAAGTCCACAATATCATCATCGTCCCCACCGATATCCTTCCCTATGTCTCCATCCTCTTGCGGTTCATCGGCTTCGTCTCGTTTTAGAACGTTAACTATCCTCTCGCAGAGCTCCCTGACACCGTCATCGTCAATCGCGAGATGTACTTCTCGAATAATAGAATAAACCTGTAGCTCTCTCAATAAATCTCTAATCTTTCGCGTCGTTGTTAGCAGCATAATGCTGTCTAGGTGGGTTGATACTACTGTGTTATCGGTCTCGCGCTCCTTGTCTGGGGGCAGTAGCTGGACTTCGGCCGGCATGCTAAGAGATTCGTCGTCGGGATAATCTTCGGATCCCATGAGAGGCAGGAGGAGATATGGTAGAAGATTGACAGATGATTCCGACATCAATGTTGGATGCGATGGAATGTCAAACAAAGCATTCCTGGCGGCAGTTACGAGTCAGCTGTTATAAATCCGTCGAGAATAGCGCAATATGAAAAGGCATACTTGATTGTTGAAGCAACTCCCTTCCGCCGTATCAGAGATTTATGCTCTGTGAAGACTATTATCTTTGTGAGAGGGATCACCTCGTCGTACGCCTGTGCTTCCACGAAATGCTTCCTTCCCTTGGGGTGCTAGGGGCAGTAATGTTAGCCACCACCATTGTTAGTAAGAAAGAAATTTTCAATATTCTTACTCTTGCGATATCAGCGAATAGGTACGCCAAATAGTCAAAATTCGCGTTCTTATTCAGCTCTTTTGTAGAACCCTTTACGAACAGGTCCATCAGCTGGTCCATCGCATTCTCGCTATTGCTGACTTTCCAGTCCGGGCTCGGCCTCTCTCGTTTCAAATTAAGAAACTTCTCTGGTATGGAGTCATGCTTGGCCAGGTTTGCCAGTAACATGGCAATATAGTCTGCAGCAGCATAAGAAGGATTTGTTATCAACGAGAGCAGTAGTTCTATAAAGGTGTCGTCTGTAGCTAGGAGATTTAACACTAGCCGATCGTCTGACAAATTGACTAGAATCTTCAAAGCGCTCTCTGATATCGACTATATAAGGTGAAAAGTTAGCGAATTGCATATCTGAGGACGCCATCTTGCACACACAGCGAGTGAACTTACCGGGTGGTCCCTGACGAGAATCTTGAGATCTCTGATAGGCTTCAGACCGCCGGTCTTGAATATAGAATTTTGAGGTCCAGCAGAGTAACCGACAAGATTACCGCAAGCTTACTTTCAAGTAGTTGGTCAGCGGCGAGTATAGACTTTTAGTTTTCTAGATTGGTCATGAACTAAATACAGTACCAATCATCCTTATTTCCTGCCGAGGCGAGGCAAGGAACCCTACGAGCTGTATAAGCCATGATTAGAATGGAAATTTCAAAGATTTAAGAGACTTCTGCACATGTATGAGGATTCCTCCTGTTTTGACAACCCTGTGAGCGTGCTCATGGCGGCATCAAGGTACTTACCTCCTCGATAGGTTCTGGTTGTGCCATTTTTCGTCTAGGCCGTTATTCCTAAATGCTTCAAACGGCTAGGAATAATCGGATTTTAGGAGTCGATTCTACTGTATATTGACCTTGGTTATCGTATACCAGATGGTGTATTCCTTAAAACTATTGATGGAGGGTTCCGTTCAGCTTTGCTATTCCGGCCGTGTATTTAAATTTTTATATGCATACTAGTCACTATTGCTCATCGATTTTTTTCCTTGTTAACTTTTGGTGTTGCAGTTGTTTTTCGGTCGGCCAACCAGCCAAAGAGAGACAAGTCAAGCTAATCAACCGCCCGGCAATCCGAACCACATTTTGGTAACCTCTTCGAAACACTTTCCGTCCCGAAAATACCCTCCCACTCTTCCCTCCTTCTCACCCTCCCCGTTCCCCGTTCAACTCTCCTCCGTCTCTCATTCCTCTTCACCGTTAACGAACTGCCTTCTCACCTTCAATTTTTATCCTTCCACAATGTACAAGCTTGCACGAAGTAGGCCACTCGCGGCCGCCTTCAACTCCGTTCTAAAGGTACGTACTACGCACGGAACCACTGATATCATCAAATGTCCTCCCCACCCCCCACGCTAACCTGCCGATACTATAGGACTCGACCAAGAACCATATCCTTCGTCAGCAAGTCCGGCCCTTGTCGATACACGAATACCTTTCTGCCAACCTATTGAAATCGGTATGGTTTAACTTTCCTGCGATAATCCGATATCTTGAGATATTCCGTTCGTCCGCTTCAAAATACACAATAAGAACGAATAATGACCGAAAGTGTTGTGCGCGATATTTATATATGTATAGTATGGGATTGGTGTCCCCAATGGCCAGAATGCTACGACGGTAGAGGAAGCCGAAAAGGTTGCGAAGAGCATTGGTATGCCAGGATATTCCGCCAATTCTTTAACTTTCCTCCCCCACTGGGATATTGCAGAGTCTAATGATCTACCTCTGAAGGTGGTGATGATATGGTCATCAAGGCTCAGGTTCTTGCTGGTGGACGAGGAAAAGGAACTTTTGACAATGGTTTGAAGGGTGGTGTCAGAGTCGTCTATTCGTAAGATGCATCTTCGGGCGGCTCGGGCTCTATTTGTTCGAACATCCTGCTTATAGTTTATTACAGTCCCGCCGAGGCCAAGTTGTTCGCCGGAGAAATGATTGGCCACAAGCTTATCACGAAACAAACAGGAGCTGCTGGAAAGCTTTGTACTTCGGTTTTCATTGTGGAGCGTAAATTCGCCAGGAGAGAGTTTTATCTTGCAATCCTTATGGATCGTGCCACTCAAGGACCAGTTATCGTGGCTTCTTCCCAGGGTGGCATGGATATCGAAACTGTCGCAAAGGAATCCCCTGAGGCCATCATTACCACCCCAATCAACATCCACGAGGGTGTTACCGACGAGATCGCCCAGAAGATCGCCAAGCAGCTCGGATTCTCCCCGCAGTGTATCGATGAAGCTGCGGATACGATAAAGAAGCTGTACAAAGTGTTCATGGAGAAGGATGCCACCCAAATTGAAATCAACCCCCTAGCCGAGACCAACGACCACAAAGTTTTGTGCATGGATGCTAAGTTTGGGTTTGATGACAATGCCGATTTCCGACAACAAGAGGTGTTCTCCTGGAGAGACATAGCTCAAGAAGATCCGGATGAGGTCCAGGCAGCGGAATATGGCTTAAACTTTATTAAATTGGACGGTGATATTGGATGCTTGGTTAACGGTGCAGGATTGGCAATGGCTACCATGGATATCATCAAGCTGAACGGCGGCACCCCAGCTAACTTTTTGGACGTTGGTGGTGGTGCCACACCGAAGGCCATCCAGCGCGCCTTTGAACTCATCACCAAGGATCCAAAAGTGACTGCTATCTTTGTCAACATCTTTGGTGGTATCGTTCGTTGTGACGATATTGCCCGTGGTCTCATCGGTACCGTTCAGACTATGAACCTTCGTGTCCCAGTTGTCGCTAGATTGCAAGGAACAAATGTGCAGGAAGCCCAGAAATTGGTAGGATATAGTAACGCCGATTGCACCGAATTAAGAGCCGTGAGTGCTAACGTGTTATAGATTAACGAATCTGGCCTCAAAATCTTCTCCTTAGAAGACCTACAGTCGGCAGCAGAGAAAGCCGTTCAGTTTTCCAAGGTCGTCAAGATGGGTACGTAAACTCTACCCGACCGCAACTACGGTATATGAAACTAACCCTTACTTCTCTACATAGCCCGAGACATCGACGTTGGAGTCGAGTTTACTTTGGGTATCTAATCATTCCTTTCCCTTCCCAATGACGTAATAAAGTCCAAGTATACCTTATAGAGACGAATGAGCATTATCTTTCTATTTCCTTATCACGCTGGTTGGCCCCCGTACATTTTGCTTGCTATCTTTTTCTGATGGATTTTGGAAAAAAAAATCTTTGGTTGCGGATAGGATGATTGAGATGACCTGTAAACAAAAGAAAGTGAACGAATTCAAGAGAGCATTGCAGAATGCGCTGTTATATAATACTAGAAAACGCCATTCGATTTTCTCGTCATGATCATGCCACAAATGCATGGACAGCAGACTATATAGCGGCAGGCTAGAGAGGGAGGAAGTTTTAATTGTTAGTTGGTATAAGGGCACTCTGCAGCAAGCATGCACACAGCAGCTACAGTTGAGTTAATGGTTTTACTAGAAGCTGGTAGTATAGAAGCAGGGATTCAACCCAAAATAATATAAAACCACTCAAATAAAACCGCATGAAAACCCACCCAAACGTTGTATTTTAAAACCTTTCTCACAAATGCCAACATCTACATCCAATTCGCCGTTAAAAAAGTCGCTCGACCCTTTGGTCCTTCAAAACAAGCTTGCCGTCTCGCTCGCCCAGAAGCGAAAATTAATATCATCATGGCTTCCACCGTCGACGGCCGATGAGCTGGCTAACGGCAAGTCGGTCGAGGAAATCGCCGCCGAAGATGAAGAAATTTGGAGGAGCAGACCGGCGACGTATGTTTTTTCTCTCATTTAAGAAATAAAAATAAAATACTATTCCACTGCGTACACTTCCCAGTAACAAGGATAAAAATTTTTAGACTAGGAGTCGGCCATCCAATCCCATCATCCGGTTCGTCAACCGACAACTACAACCGCGAAGACGACCTGCTCCGACGAAGGCTCCTCGGTCAAAACGCAATCAAAGATGCTCGACAACGTCACCTGGAAAGAACCCAATCGACCCAGCAATCCCGTAGACTTGCAGATTCAGACTCGGATTCGGAACTCAGCGAAGACGAACATCTAAGCCGCGGTTCAGCTGTAACCAAAGCGTCGAAACGTCGAAGGATCAGCAGCGAGGATGAGGATGATACTCTGGTTGTTGGTACCGGAAAGGGTGAGGGTGGCAGTAATCACGAGGAAGAGGGGAATGTGGAAATCGACAGCGGTGGGTTTGTGGCGTTGCAGGTGAAATCCACGCCGAAGAAGGGGAAGAAGAGGAAGAAGAAGAGTAACAACGTGGGAAGCGAGGCGAATGATGTTAGTTCGGCTTCAGTCGTGCATGAAAGCGAAGATGGGGCTGATGACAGCGGATCAGATGGCGGTACAGATCTCACGTCACCGACTCAGGTTCCGTCATCAACTGGGAAGAAGAAGAAGAAGAAGAAAAAGAAGGAGAAGGGTAGTAAAGTATAGAACGTTGAAATTTTATCTACGATGATGAATGAAACCCACCTCGGAAGTATTTCTTTACGGGAGCTTAGTGGCTTTTTTAACCCCAAAAACTCGATAAGCCATTGTCAGAAGTATAAATACCAGCGGTATGCATAAAAGCTATAATACGTACACGAAGCAAGGAGAAAGAGAAGAGACATCGGTCAAAGATATATATATATTCCTCAAAAATCGTCATTAAGCCCGCAAACCTTTCCGAGAGAAAGAAGGAAAAGAAAGAAAGAAAATAAAAAAGAGACAAATGAAATACTCACACATTATGACCAACTTGGAAGGAAATCGTTAGATAAGATTGAAGTAGCTACAACGTAAGTTCGGGAACAAAAGGAAAGCGACATGATCAAAATTCCAGAAGCGAAAAAAAAAAAAAAACCAAAATCGAAAAAGAAAGAAAGAAAAAAAGTAATTAGTAACCCGAAAGGGAAGGCTTTGTACAGTATGCTTCTGAAAAAGATTGGTCTAGAAATCATCATCAACTTCCCCGTTTCAAAAAACCCCATGTCATTCTGTGAGATGCATCCAAGCTACCAGACCCAACATCAACATTATTACGCAGTCGCAGCAAAAAGAGTAGAACGCCAGACCCTGTCCTTTGTCGTCAAATATATGCACACGGTGTAAATGAACCGACCCACATGGCGAAAAGTTCCGATATAGAGGGTGAAGGAAAAATAAAAGAATATGAAAGGAGAGAAAGAATATTTAAGAAAAAGAAGAAAAAATTGGAGAAGGAAGATGAAAGGAAGAAAAGAAATATGCCTGATGCAAAATTGGTGAGATAAAGAAACACTCGAAAAAAGCAAAGTAAAGGAATAAAATGGCTAGATATGACATGTACATAAAATATAGTTCGGGAAATGACATGGCTCGTACAATCACTCTATCCGCTTTCTCTTCCTGCTCTCTTCGCTAGCCGGCTCAGTATCGGATCCCTTGTCACTACCGTTATCGGGGCGGGATAGGGTATCTTGTGTAGAGGATGGATTCAGCAACGCATGGACATTACTAGAGGCAATGCTTCCTCGGCGGGATCCCATCGGTGGTGGTGGAGCGTCAAATTTCGAAGAGCCAGCCGTTTGTTTGGCGGTTTGGAAAGACCAGGTGCTGTCAGGACCGATAGCAGAAAGGGAAGGTTCAAAAGGTGGTGGGGACTTTCGGACTGAGGAGAATGAAGGTCGAGAGACCGGTGGCTGTTGTCGAATTTCATAGTTGGAAAAGCTAGGTGGTGCTTCCTCTTGGGCGTTTTGTGGCTGGCCGGATCTGCTAGAGGTGCTGTTGCCCCATTGAACCGTGTTTTGATGAGAGAAAGGTGAGTTTCCAGGTGGGTTCCACCCCTGTAGCCTGATATCTGCCGATGTATGCCGTCGGGATAAGTGGCTAGGATGCACCTGGAGGCCAGAAGCTCTTGGCCCTAGTCGGTCAATGGATGACGGGTGAAGTGAGGAGTTTGGTGTAACGCCACCAGGTCCACTCATGGATCCAAATCTAC
This sequence comes from Dactylella cylindrospora, assembly GCA_012184295.1. Taxonomy (NCBI): domain Eukaryota; kingdom Fungi; phylum Ascomycota; class Orbiliomycetes; order Orbiliales; family Orbiliaceae; genus Dactylella; species Dactylella cylindrospora. The sequence goes on from LDUD01000035.1 coordinate 472,346, forward strand.
GCTGAGGTAAGCCCCCATTGTGGCTTGATCCGAATGGAGGTCGGAAATATCCCCCAGCAAGGCCCGGTCTTAAGGCTGGTGGGGGTCGCCGGCCATCGTCATCAATAGGTCCATGTCGAGGCGATATCGGAGCACCGTTATCCATCGGTGCAAAAGAGAAGGTGGGGATTCTATCTCTCTGGAAGACTTCAATACTTTCCTCAAGTGCAGAGGCATATCTTTCAATTTCTTTCTGTCTCGATTGGACTAGGATGTGGAGGTTAGTTATATTTCGAGGCTAGTGCTTGTGTCAAACTCCTTCAGCATTTTATCAACTTACTTTCTCGAAGAACCCCGGAATCGGTTTGAGGCACAAGTCTAGCAATATACTGGGATAGATCGATCGTCCACTGTGATGGGTTAGTATTTATGCTTAGAAATCGGGTTGGAGTTGGAGGTTAAATACCTGATGGCAGCGGGTTAGGCCTTCCAAGAGGTTTTGGCAGTGGTTCCCTAGGCTGTTATTCGCATCCTCCAATCGGTGAACTCTACTGTTGACATCCCAATACGCCTGCTCTAAACTCGCTAATCGGCTCTCGACTGTATCTGGGGCTTGTTCGTTTGGTGTTCCTGGAGCGCTAGGAGCAGTGCTTCGGATTCCGGGATACGACTCTTTATGAGTAAGAGTATGTCGGGATGCCCTCCGCTTAATCTCCCTCAGGCCGACTAGATCACCACGTTTGAAGCTACCGTTCCCGTGTTTAAATTCCCAGAGTGCGGCATCCGGGGAAGTCGAGTGGAAGACGTCGTTCACTGTTATAAATGTGAGCAAAAATCGACACAGATCTACGAATCCTGAGCCACCTACCTTTGTGAAAACCATACATGTTAAGCTGTCGTACAAAGGACGAAACGTTGGTGTGTTTGAAGTATTGACTACGAAGGTCCTGTTAGCAGAGGAACTACTGGTTCCGACGCGGGCTTGAGCTCCTACCTAAGGACTTTAGAGAACTCTCCAGTTGGCGACATCACGAAACTTTCTCCCGAAGGTGACCAAGAAATAAGGTGTTGAATCCCGGCATCCTCCAACATACTATAATACCAGAATACCAGATTAGATTAAATCATATTACCGATGAGGCTCCTATTTGCAGAGGGACATACTTGTAGAGTTTGTGAATAAAGGCGGTTTGAACCTTTGGCTGCTGAAGTCCGTTGGAGTTTGATCCGATGGGCAGAGAGCTCCCAGAAGCGGTGTTCCCAGGCTCCGATGATCCAGCATTTTCCGGTTGTGTATCCATCTCTGGGCTTCCTGTCGAGGTGTTGGTGACGGTGGCGTCCATCGGTTCAGATTTGGACTCGGAGGAGTGAGAGTGAGATTGCGGGTGAGAATGGCTTCGATCTATGGGCCCGCTAAAAGGCGACCTGGCACTAGTGCTTCTCTCCATCATCATCATCTTGACGATTTAAGAATAGTTGTTCTCTTGTCGCGAGTTAGAATCCCCAGGTGTCATGCAAGTAGCCTACGAGGAGATGTTCAAACACCAGTTGAGTGTTCACCCGGGCAAAGAAAGTCGCCGTCTTGTCCGGTCCGACTGTACGAGGAGGCTTATTTCGTGATCGGACTGCTCCTTCGGGTAGGGCAAACGGAAGGAAGAGGTGGATCCTGAGGACGTTGGAAATAGGTAGGTGAAGTTCTCGTAGCGGAAGCGATCAGAGGGTATTTCGGATCAACCGGTTATTTCAAGCGACCAAGCGTACGAAATCTGGCGGGGGGAGCAGGAAAAGAAAAGGGACAGAGTTCCAGAGTCTTTCCGAAAGGGATCAACTGCTCCGAGCAAAAACTGGGCCCGACCAAATGAGGTGTAACGGCGGAAATGTGGTTTCTTTTATTCTGACGACAGCGAAACCGGGGGCGTGTGGCGGTGAATGTAGTATTTGGTTGTGGTGGGAGTGGTTTTGAGTGGTGTTGCCTAACACCGGGCCGTATTGAGGGTCGCGAGGGGGGTGGGAGGAGAGGGTTTTGCCGTGGAAGTTGAGCCGGAAGACTAGAGATATAACACAGGAGGGTAAGAGCGAGAAAGGAAGGAAGGAGAGGGGGAAGTGTTGGCCAGTGGTTGGCAGGGTTGGAAGAGCGGGTCCAAGAGGGATGAATGTGGAGGAGGGAATGTTGTTGTTGTTGTTGAGGCGGAAGTATTCAAGACAGCAGGAGACAGACAGCCAGATAGACAGGCAAATACAGAAAGAGACAGGCGGTGTGAGTGAGTGAGGTGTATGTGTGAGTGCGAGTGCGAGTGCGAGTGTGAGGGTGTGCAAAGGGTGCAGAGTGGACAGCAAGCAAAATGCAGTGCGGTGTTGTGGAGGAAGTGGAGTGGTGAGCGGTGAGCGGTGAGCGGTGGGCGGGTGCGGTTGGTGCAGCGCAGGCCAGGCAGGCAGGCAGGCAGGGAAGCGAAGGGAAGAAGAAGAAGAAGAAACAGGCAGACCGGATGAACCAGCGATCGATCGGCAGATTGCGGCCTTGTCCACCCCCCAATCCAATCCAAAAAAAAAAAAATGATAAAATAGAATAGAATAATGAAGGAAAAGGAAAGGAAGGAAAGCGAGTGAGAGGAAGAGAGAGAGAGAGAGAAAGCGAGAGAGATGTCGTTGCGGCTTCCAGAAAAGTCGTCTCCGGAAGGGTCGTCTCAAAGGGGGATAGAAAAGAAAATACAAATAGTCGTACCTTTTTCTTTGTTACTTTCTTTTTCCTAGTTTTCTCTTTCCCTTAAGTCCTAGCGCGTTCGTAGATATATATATGCGTATGTGGCGGGCATATATGTACCTAATGTATATACCTATATATACTCTCACTATACTAAGTATATATATTTTTGCAGGACGAATGAAATGCTGGGTTTCGGCGGGGAGACCAGGGTTGACAGTATTGTTTAAAAAAAAAAAAAAA